>JABLUY010000126.1:0-106270 GCA_013306675.1 Thraustochytrium sp. TN22 | reverse complement strand
TTGCGGAACTCGCGACGCCGCGCTCGCGAGGCGAGGCGAGGCGAGGCGAGGCGCGACCCGTAGCGCCGAGCGAAAAGGTCTCGCCGCGCGAACGAACGCGTTGGCGGCGCGCAGTCGGCGGGGTCCAGGAAGCACGCACTGCAGTGCACCGCAGACCTTTTGCGCCGGAGCGGCAGCAGAACCCTAGCGCCGCAACGACCCGAGTCGCGTCGCCACGATGCAGCAGCAGCAGCAGCAGCAGCAGCAGCAGCAGCAAGAGGGCGGCAGCAGACTGTACGCGTACGCGGCGGAGAAGGACCTGAGTCTGGTGGTCCCGGACGCGCCCGACGCCGAGGCCAAGATGCAAGAGCACCAGCGCAAGCAGGGCCCTGGGGTACTGAGCAAGGCGGCCGAGCCGCAGAGCGCGCCGGCGGACCCGAGCGGCAAGTCGCGCCCGCACGTGATGCGGCAAGCCTCGGAGAAGCGCAAGCTTGCGCTGCACGAGAACTCGCTCACAACCGTCAGGTCCCGCAAGCGCAGCACCACGGTGCGCTCCCTGCAGGTGGTCAGCGTGCCCTCCTTCGACTACACGGCGGTGGACGACGAGGACGACGACGAGGACGACGACGACGAGAGCGGCACGGGCGCCGCCGACAGCGGCAGCAGCGGCAGCATCAGCAGCCGCAGCGGGCCACTGGGCCGCGCCAGCCGCGTCAGCAGCGACGCCGCCAGCCAGGTCGCCGAGGATAGCAGTGTAAGCGGCCGCAGCGACCGCACGTTGTCAGCCTCCAAGAGCGGCGCGGCTGCATCGCGCGGTGCTCGCGGCGCCGATATGGACGCCGCCATGCACGAGCTCGGCTCCCGCCGCTCCTCCACGCACACGATTTGCTTCGGGCTCGACACCGTGTACCTTGGCAGCGACGAGGACGCCACGAGCGCTGCCGGCTCGAGCGCTGCCGCTACGAGCTCGACCGGGATGGACAGCCAGCCTGTCGCCATGCTCGACCCGCTCGACATGGAGCACCAGCACGGCACGACCTGGTCCAGCGACGCCGACGCCATGTGGGCCGCCTCGCAGATCCTCGCGCCCAACTGCTCCGAGGAGGAGGCAGCCTGCCGCCGCGCGCTCTCGGACTCGGAGCTCCCGCGCGGCACCACCACGGTCTACACCGCCTTGTCCGGCAGCGGGCCGGCCGGCCTCCCCGCCTCCACCACCTCCACCAGCATGGCCAGCTTGCCCTTTCCGTCCATCGGCTACGGCAACGACCCAATTTTCATGGGCGGCGCGCCGCTGCCCATGCACCCGCATCACATGCACCATGGCCAGCCCATGGCGCAGCAAGCCTTCCCGCGCCCCGACCATCCGCTCGCGGGCCAAGCGCAGGCGCAGGCGCCCTTCCACGGCCTCCAGCACGCGCAGCACGGCCCGCCGCCGCCGCCCCAGCCCTACGGCATGATGCCCATGGGCATGGACTTCGCCGGCATGCAGCAGCCGCCGCTCCCGAGTGTCCAGGGCTTCTACAAGGTCGACGATGATGGCGACGACGGCGATGAGGAAGACGACGATGACGAGGAGGAGGAGGAGAAGGCTGACGGCAGCAAGGTCAAGAGCTCGCACCTGCGCGCGCTCTCCGGCAGTAAGATTTGCTTCCGCCGCCTCTGGACCCCGGAGGAGGACGCTCTCCTCATCTCGCTCGTCAAGCGCTACGGCCTCGGCCACTGGAGCGACATCTCTCAGCACTTTCACCAGACCAAGTCTCCGAACCAGTGCTCGCAGCGCTGGCACAAGGCTCTTGACCCCAACATCAAGAAGGGAAAGTGGACCAAGGAGGAGGACGATGCTCTCGTCGCCGCTGTCGACGAGTGCGGCAAGCACTGGCGCGAGATCGCGCGCCGCATTCACGGTCGCACCGGCAAGCAGTGCCGCGACCGCTACACTTCGCGCCTTGACCCGAGCATCCAGAACGACGCGCCCTGGACAGCCGCAGAGGAGCAGACCATCCTCGATGCGCACAAGCGCCTCGGGAACAAATGGGCTGCCATCCAGCGCCTTGTTCCACACCGCTCGTGGTATTCGGTCAAGTGGCGCATTTCCATTTTGCGCAAGCAGGAGCGTGCCGGCCATGTGTAATTCTATAGAGATTGTTAGCCGGCCTGGACCACTGCAGATTAACTAAACCTTGTTGCCTGACTTTGACTCATGATTTTTCTCTCATCAATCCAATCCATGACGGCTTCCAGATGCAAGATTTAGCAAGCCCTGTAAGCCAAGGCCCAACCATGGAAGCCATCGGCCATGACAAGCCAAGCTGGAGCACTCCTTGGAGAACAAGCACGTTCGTGCAAGCCGATGCTGCGACGCTGGCGAAGTTTGCCCTCAAGGCCAAGGAGCTGTTGAGCGAGCCTGTGAGACGTGAGCGCGATGAGGCCAACGGTTCTCTCCTCAAGGTTTCCGCTTCTTCTCCCCGTTTCCCCGCCTGAGCACATGTCGTTCTCATCAAGTCCCCAGTGCCGGCCACCACTTGCGAGTCGTTCTGAATGGATGGCAACGTGGATGGCAATGCTTGTGCGGCGAGCTTGGGCGGTAGTTGACCAACTCCCTCCAAATCTAGGTCCGGTCCGCGGCGAGGCCGCCGCGCCGCGCCGCGCCGCGCCGCGCCGCGCCGCAAAGTAATGCAAGCCTTTGCAAGGGTCACACATGACCTTTGGAAACCTTCTGCCCGACACTGGCAGTGACGCGGACAGGCCGTCCGATTGGCTAGAAAGTGACTGGGCGTGCCGGCCGTCCTTGGCAGTGCCCGCTTGCAGCGGCCGTCTCGTGACGTTGTCCATTGCTCTCGCTTCTTGACTGGCACCGGCAACATACCCTGGCCGGTCGAAGGCCCTGTCCGTTGCAGCCAGGTCGGCGTGGCCAGCAACCACCCTTACAGTTAGAGCCAGCTCCACAACGCCCGAACTTCATGGCCTGCCTCAGGCTGGCTGCAGTGGCGGTGCCGACCCGGACACCGCTTGCCAAGCAAGCCAGCCCGGCTAACTTGCTCACCAGCCAGCTAGCGAAGCTAGCCGCCCAATCATCCATCATCCACCATCCACCCGGCCCTGTGGCGATTTTAGTCAAGCTCGACACTCTGACGACAGTGAAGCGCAAGTCAACAAGCCCTCTCCGGCTTCCCGTGGCTCCCTCGCCCTTCCCCGTGGCTGGCTGCAGCCTGCAGCTGCTTTGCCTTTGTCTCTGCCCTGCTCGCAGCCTGCAACCTGCCAACTGCCTCGACCTCGTCACGGCTTGCACAGCGCGCCAAGTCGCCTCGTGCCCCAACGCTGCTGAGCACAGCCTGCAGCGCGTTAGTGGCCGAGTCGCTGACCCCGGGTACGACCACGAGCTAGCCAGGCGCACAAGAGCGCACAGAGCGGCCGCGCAAGCGGCCCGAGAGCGCGCCCCCCGGCCACGGGGGCAGCTGGTGGCGAGGCACAGAACTTGATCGCCGCGCGGTGACGGCCGGCGCGGGACTGCACAACGCCAGGGGGGAAGAGTAGCGTGGCCGGCTTGCCAGCTGGCTCAGCGGCGGCGCGCGAGGCCTGCTCGGCGGCGGGCATGACTGCGACCGCGGCGCAGAACGGGATGGCACCGGGCGAGATGGCGGCGGTGACGAGCTTCGAGGTGGACCGCGACGCGGCGGCGCGTAAGGCACGCGGCTACGAGAGCGATGCGGCGCACGGCGAGGAGGGTCGCGGCTGCTGCTCGATGCGCAGCTGGAGGTACCCGAGCGAGAAGGAGGCGCGCGTGCTCTCGTGGCTGTCGGTGGCGCTGACGGTGCTCACGAGCGCGGTCGGCCTAGGCTTCGCCTTTGGTGATGGCAGCGCGCTCATGCTGGCGTACGGCATGGAAGCGCTCATTGACGTGGGCAGTAGCTTTGTCATCCTCTGGCGCTTCCAGAGCAACGTCGACGATCCCGAGGTGCTGCGCCGTCGCGACGCGCGCGCTGAGGCGCTCATCGGCATGTCGCTCGTGCTCACCAGCTTCATCGTCGCGGGCGACGGCTTGGCGCACCTGGCTGGCAGGACCAAGCCTACCGACGACATTCGTGTCCTCGTCATCAGCGCCTTTAGCCTCGTCATGCTCGCGGTGCTGGGCGGCTTCAAGTTTCACGTCGGCCGCTCGCTCGGCAGCAACGCACTCGTCGAGGATGCGCTCTCCGCGGTCGGGTCCGCGCTCCTGAGCCTCAGTGCCGTCATCTCCATCGTCGTCAGCGAGGAGGATCCCAACATTTGGTGGATTGACGCCTCCATCGCCGTCGCCGTCGCGGTTGGTTTCTTCATCTACGGCGTCTGGATCCTCCACCATGTGCCCTGGTGCCACGTCAACTTTTGGCGCTCGACGCACGAGTCCTCCAAGGTCGAGGACGTCGACGACCGCTTGCCCAGCCGCTCGCAGAGCATGTCCAGCGACTCGGACGACCTCACCGGCCTGCGTCATTCCAACGAGCTCGACCGGGTTTGATGGGACATCACGCACCACGATGGCTCGAACCACATGGTCTCTTTGCTCTCCTGGCCCTTGCGCCAGCTCATGGCTGGCTCCTCCCACCTGCAAGACCACTGCTTCTTCTGCTTGCTTGACCAATTTGCACTGCACGTGACATAAGATATCTTATTCAAAGTCACCTCGCTGCATGTGAGGAAGAGAGAAAGAGAGAGAAAGAGAGAGAGTGAGGCTCCACGAGAAAGATCTCATGTGATGCAGACGAAAGGCGCGCGCAACGAGACTCAATCGATTGCCAGTGACGTAGCGTAGCGCAACAAAGTCGTGGCTCAAACCGTATGCAAGGATTCGCAGCGTTCAATGCCTGCTCGGCTCGGATGGCTCGAATGACTTTGCGCGCCCAGTCCATCGCTCAAATCGAAAAAACGCCTCCATCGCGCCACGATCATCGCTGCATGATAAACATCGCTGCACGATCATCGCTGCACGATCATCGCTGCATGATCTTCTCTCCGGCAGGTCAGGTCTCCACCTGGGCCCTGTCACTGCACCCAACGACGGCCCCTGCCCAGACAGCCCTGGTCACGCGCGTGTCCGACTGGGACCGACTCGCCCTCGCGGCCGGCAGTTTCTCTCCCTCGCAGTCTTCTCGCAGTCTTCCTCGCAGTCTCCCTCCCTCCTTCGCTCCCCCCCTCGCTCGCTCGCTCCATCTCGCTCGTTCGCGGCGCCCGCGGCGCGCCCCACCCCGCCGTTGGACGAGCCGAGCCCGCCGGCGACACGGACTCGTCGCGCTCGTTGTGGCTGCGCGTGGAGGCGGCGAGGGAAAAATCGGCGCGAGCGGCACTTGCGGCGGCGGAGGCGCTGTTGCGAGGCGGCGCGCAAGTGGGCGGGCGCAGTTGCGCGGCGGCGCGCAAGGGCCGATAGCGCAGTGGGAGCCAAACCACCGCGGTTAACGCCGGCGCGGCAAAGCCGCAAGCGCAGCGGCGACGGCGCGCGCGGCGGGGCGGCAGGCGGCGAGGCGGCGGCGGCGCGAGCGGGGGCGCGAGCGGCGGCGCGAAGCCCCGGCCGGCCCTGCGCCCAGCGGAGCGGCGCGGCGTGAGAAGCGGCGGCGGCGCCGACAGACCGGCGCCATTGCGCATCGCCGGCACTCAACGACGGCGGCGGTGCGGCGGCACGGCTGCGCCTAGGCTGACGAAGATAGAGCCGCGCGGCGGGAGGGAGCGCGCGGCGGCAAGATGTCGCAGCTGGACGAGGACCAGCAGTGGTGCTCGCTCGTACTGCCGCTCATCGCGAGGGGCTCGCTGGAGCGGCGCGGGCAGCGGCGCAGCCGTGAGCGCCTGCGCAGGTCGCTGGTCGCCAGTTGCGTCGCCTTCGCGGCGTCTGCCATGGCCATGGAGGAGCCCGGTCGCAGTGCGCGCGGCCGCGGCCAGGTGCTCGACGAAGCCCTGCTCCGTCGCCTGGCGCGCCGCACCGCGCTTGGCAGCAGCAACGCGCGCTTGGGTGCGCCGGCGTCGGTGACGACGGCGGCCGCCGCCAGCGCGTCCAGCGCGTCCCCGGTTCGTGCCGGCGTCACCCGGTTGCGGGCCGCCTCTGGCAGGCGGCTGTCGCGGCGACCCGCCGAGGCGGACGCGGACGAGGAGCAGCAGCGGCGGGACGAGGACGAGGACGAGGACGAGGAGGAAGAAGCAGAAGACCTGGAGGAAGACGAGGATGCGGAGCACGAGGACAGCAACGAGGACGAGGACGGCGAGGACGCCGGCGGCATGGCGGCGGAGCACGACTACATGGACGAGGACGATGAGGACGAGGACGATGTCCTCGAGCGGCGCGGGGCCCACAACCCCGAGGACGAGGTGGCCGCTGCCCATGAGGAGGACTTTGCGCGGCTCGCGCTCCTGCGTCACCGCAGCCGCGCCGCCTTTTCGGGCGCCGCCCCGCGCACGCTGACCTGGTCGCTGCGCAGCGCGGCGGCGCCACGACTCCGCAAGCCGGCCCCGCGCGCGCCCAGCGCGCGCCTTGCCGTGGCCGAGCTTGAGCGCGCCGAGCGCCGCCGCCGCCGCGCGCAGCGCAGGCTCTTTGAGACGCGCAACGCGCACCGTCGCGCGCGCATCGACCCAGGCCGCTTTGGCGTCGGCGTCGTCCCGCTCGTGGAGCTCGCCAGACCACCCGTGCCGCGCCGTGTCATCATGTCGTCCCCGGCCCAAGTCGGCAACCCGACCGCCTCGTTCTTTTCCTCGCCCGGCATCGTTCGTGTGCGCCGCGAGCCGGACCCGGTGAAGCCCAAGCAGAACCCGCGCGATTTGGACGCGTTGCGGCATGAAATGGTCCAGACCCCAGAGCGCCCCACCTCCTCCTCGCCTGGTGTCCCCAGCTACGACGCCGAGGCAGAAGACGCCTCGGCCGATAGTGATGAGGACGCCCCGGCCGTGCGCCGCCCCATTGCGCGCCGCCCAACCTCCGACGCCGCGAGCCCGCTCATCATGACGCCGCAGCGCGGCGCCGCCTTTTAGAGAGTTCGCTCCGAATGTGCTTCGAGCGGTGATGGCGTGCTTCAGGTGAACAGGTGTTTCACCTGATTCGCCTCGCACTCACTGCAGTGTCAGAGCGGAAAGGCTCTTTTCCTTTCCCCCGGCCCCGGAAACCATGATGATAGAGACATGTAACGTCCCCTCGAGGACATCACAATCATACAGCTCGTCAGAACCTTTCCCTTTGCCGAGCGCTACCGCTGCCGGTGCAAGTGGCTTTATGTTAGCTCGTCTTGGCTTCCTTGCTTGCTCACAGGCAGCGTCGCCCGCACTCGCGCTTCTCGCCATGGCCTCGCTGTTGCCGTCGCAGCCATCGATCGCCCTCACTCCTGCTCCGGCGCCTCCCTCCTTTTCGTGCTGCACCACTGCCGCCTGCCAGTAACTATGCTCGCGGCTCTCGCAGTGGTGGTACGGGTACTGGTACGGGTGCCAGCTGCTCTTCCTCGTCCTCCGTGAGTCATTGTCACATGTGAAAGGAACCGTGCCCCGCGCCGTCCCACGCAATGCCGCTGCCGCAGCGCGCCTCGCTCCCGCGCCACGCTCGGCGGCCGACGCAGGCCCGTCCGAGCCCGCGTCCTGACCACGGCCAGCGTCTTGGCCAGACGCAGCCCGCTGCCGTCGAGTTGCGTTGTTTGCCAGTGCCGCGTTGACGCAGCGAGAATCATGGCGCGCCCGCTCAGTTGCGTTCCGCACGCCGCGGCTCGCCGATAACAGCGCGCGCGATCTGCCCCGGCCGCTCCCGGCCTCCGCGCGCGCGCCCCGGCCCGGCGGCCGCGGCCGCCCGCGCGCCGCTTTGCGCCGGGGCGGCGGCGGCGGGCCGCGCCGCCGCCGCCGCGCCGCGCGCCGCGCCGCGCCGCCGCCGCGCCGCCGCCGGCTGCCCCGAGCGGCCGCCGCCGGCGCGACCCGTGCAAGGGGCGCCGGCGAGGGAAAAATCGGCCGTGGTTGGGCTCCGGCCCGCGCGCGCTGGGCCTGGCGAGCGACGAGACAGAGACAGAGCGCGATCGCGGCGCGCGCGGCGGCGGCGGCGGCGCGGCGGCGGGGCGGCGGCGCGGCGCGGCGGCGGCGGCGCGGCGCGGCGCGGCCCCGCGCGCGGCGGCGCGGGCCGGCGCGGCGCGGCGGCGAGGCGAGGCGGCGGCGGCGGCGCGGGCGGGCGGGGCGGCCAACCACGACGGCAGCGCCATGAAGAAGCAGCAGGGCCTCGGCACGGGGCGCGCCGTGCTGGCGGAGATCCCAGTGCGGCGCGACAGCGGGCTGAGCAGCGACGGGCACGCGCGCGCGCGCAGGGCGGCCGCCGCGGGGCCGCGCGCGGCGGCGGCGGCCGCGGCGGTTGACGAGGGCGCCAGGCCGGAGGATGAAGAGGAGGAGGACCAGGACGGGGAGGAGGAGGACGATGATGTGGTGGAGATCGTCGTGCCGGCGTCCAAGCGCGGCGCGGCGGAAATTGGCCGCGCGCGAGACCGCGTGAACCTTGTCGCGGAAGAGGAGGAGGCGGAGGAGGCGCGGCGCCAGCGCAGGGCGGCCGCGAAGAAGGCTAAGCGCAAGGCGTTGGATCGCCTCTCGCGCAGCCAAATCTCGGTGGGCGCCAAGCCCTCCAAGCAGGCGCGCCCCGTCTTGCGCGACCTGCCTGTGAACAAGGAGATGAGCGCTGCCGGGCCCAAGGGCTCGGCGACAAAGCGGCGCGGCAGGGACACCGGTGCCTCGAGGTCGCACCAGCCGTCCTCGTCCTCCTCCTCGTCCTCCTCCTACGCTGCAGCCAACCCGGCGACGCACGGCACGCGGCCCTCCTCCTCCTCCTCGTCGTCGTCCTTGTCTGCGTCCTCCACCGCTGCGCTGCTGCGGAGAGGCGTGCGCGAGCGCGAACCGCAGGACGACACGACTCCGGCCCAGCGCGCGGCGCCAGCCGCCAAGAGCAGCAGCAGCAGCAGCAGCAGCACCTGCCGCCTGAGCGCGCGGCCGGAAACTGCCACGGCGTCGGCGCAGCGCAAACGAGGCCCGGACGCCAGCAAGAAGGTGGGTCCTCGGTCCCGCCATGGCAGCGTCCTCCCCGAGGGCATCGAAGACATTGACCGCAGGTACGGAAACGAGCCTACGTACTGCGCCGAGTACGCGCAGGACATCTTCCGGCACCTTCGGCGCGCGCAAACCACGCTGTGTGTGGGCCATGACTTCATGCGCAAAGTCCAGGGCGGCCACCATTCGGTCTCCCCTCACAAGCGCGCCATGCTCGTGGACTGGCTCGTGGACGTGACTGAGGAGCTCATGCTCACGACCGACACGCTCTTTTTGAGCATCAACTACCTGGACCGCGTGTTGGCGGTCAAGCGCATCTCGCACGGGCGCCTGCAGCTGCTCGGCATCGCCTGTCTGTGGATCGCCGCCAAGTACGAGGAGACTGTCAAGACCGAGGCGCGCACGCTCCTCGACCTCGCGGACGGCGCCTACAACATGAGCCAGCTGCTGCGCATGGAGGGCGCCGTCCTGATGGCGCTGGACTTCCGCCTCACCACACCAACGGCCAAGACTTTCGTGCGCCGTTTCCAGCGCGCAGCGCGTGTCACCCAGCAGGAGAAGCTGCTGGGTAACTACCTTCTGGAGCTCTCCATCACCTCGTACGACCTCGCTGGCTACCGGCCGTCGCTCGTAGCGGCCGCGGTCACCTTTGTGGCGCGCGTCTCGCTCTTCGCAAGCGACTCGGGCGCTGTTGTCACCAAGCCCAGCGTCGACCCGCGCTTCCGTGGCGATGACGACCTCTGGCACGCGCAGCTCCGCCACTACTGCGGCGTCAGCTTGGAGCAGATGGCCGCTGTCGTGCGCAAGCTGCACGACCTGCACACCCAGGCCATTGACTCGCCGCTGCGGGCCGTCTTTAACAAGTTCTCGCGCAGCACCTACATGCGCGTCGCCTCGGACGTCCCAGCCTACAAGGGTGCGTTCATGCCCCGCGTCACCGACCGGACCGTGCTCTTCAATCCACTCCCGTCCTCAGAGTCCTCTTCGGAGTCCAGCTCCAACGACGCGGCGCGTCGCCGGCCTCTCGTCGAGGTCTCTCGCGCTTGACGCTGTGCCGAGCTCACCGCCTCGTGCTCAGCACACCTTTCCAAGGAAACTACTGTATCGCGCTCAATCCTTCGTCAAGGTAGACGCGCACAATGCTTTGCCGAGGTGAATGCGCTCAACCCTTTGCCGAGGTGGCTAAGAGCCAGCTGTCTCTCGGGCTCAACGCTATGCTGAGGTGGCTGAATCCAGCTGCCTCGGGCTCTTCAACGCCTTGCCTCGCCATACCACACGACCCTGACTTTCACAGAAACAGAAACAACCCTCGTAGTAGAGCTAAACCAGAAAGAAAGTACATTGGAGCGGCGCGGCGCTTTGGGCGCCGTGCTTCGCTCGTTGTGATATCAGCCTGCAGCTGCAGGCCATGACCCCGACGCGAGGCAAGCCAATCGCTCGCTGAGTACTCATCAGGCTAGGCCTAGGCTAGTCCACCCTGCCCGCCGTCAGCTCTCAAGACGCGGGCTCACCCGCAAACAAGCGACGACGACGAGCGCGTCCGGGTCCGGGTCCGCGGCCGCCGCCGCGCCCGAGGCCGCGTCGTGCGTCGCGAGCCCTCCTCCAACCAGCCATTCCCCGGACGAACTGTAAGCACGCCTCTATGTCCACCGCCACGACGCGCCGCGCCGCGCTGCGCCGCCGCCGTTCATGATTGATCGCAGTGCCGTGCCGTGCCGCGCAGCACCAGCCGGTCCTTGTCTGCCTCCCTTACTGACAGTCCCTGTCATCAGCGGCAGCGGCACGCGCCACACTTTCGCCCCAATCTGTGGGGGGGTCCGGCCCGTGGCAGCTGGCCACTGCACAGGCGCCGAGCCGGGTCAACGACGCCCGCGGCGCGGGCGGCTGGCACTGCAGCGGCTGGCGGCTGGCGGCGGCCGCGGAGCGGCATCACGGCCGCCAGTGGCTGCGAGCTCGTGTCGCGCCGCGGAGGGTCACCGCGCCTGTTCGGCCGCCTGTGCAGCCCCGGGCAGCAGCCGGGGCCGCCACGCTTGGGCGAGCCTCGACGGGCCTCGACGACGCGCGCCGGCTGCCTTGCTAGTAGGCTGTGTACGTCGCACGACGTACCCTGGCCACGGCCAGGAATGGCGGCGGCGCGCCGCGAGGAGGAGGCGAAATGTGCGAGCGCTCATCACCGCCGCCGACGCCGCCGCCGCCGCCGTCGCGGCCGCGCGGCTGCCAAGGTTGCGGCTGGCGCCGTCGAATGCGCGCCTCCGGGCTCGACCTGCCAGCGACCAAGGTGGACACGGAGGAGCTGGCCCACCACCGCTGCGAGGACTACTATCACTACCAATACTACTCGCAGCCTGACACGACGTGAGGCCGCGCGGACGCACACTGGGAAGACAGGGCGGGTTGATCGACGCTCGGCGACGGGCGGTGAGGCTGCCGCTGCTGGCGTGGTCGAACGTCGGCGAGGAGACGGCGGCTGTCTGCCAGTGGACGAAGCGAGTACGGCGGCAGACGCGCGGGCTGGCATGGCAGACAGACCGACGTGCAGAGGGAGGAGAGACACTGCCCTGCGCCGCACCGCACCGCAAGCGGCCAGCCAGGCCATGTCTGCAGAACCTGAACGCCGTACAGCAGCGACGCGTGCGCGGGGCGGGGACCCAGCCCGGCGTCGTGCTGTGCTCGGAGAGCGGCAAGAGGATGCTCGGAGGCGTCTTTGCAAACGTGGGCACCGGGACAGAGTGCCCGTTCCCGCTCGCGTACGGAGAGGAGGATCTGGAGGCGTGGCTGAAGAATGAGTCGCTGCGCTTCGGCGAGGAGGCGTGCACGAGAAACTACGGCGAGGTGCTGGGCGTGTGGTGGATCGTGTGTCAGGCCGCGTTCGGGCTGATCGCCGCGCTGCTGCTGGGCGTGTACATCTACCGACTCGTGGCGATGCGGCAGTACGTGCGCGCGGCGCGGCGCAAGTACTGGAAGACCGTGCAGGTGCGCATGTTCCTCTTCGGTGCAGTGAGCTCGCTGGTGTTTTTGATCGACATGATCGATCCAATGGGCCTGCACGGGCTCATGCCGGCCTGGGTGTACTTCATCGTGGACGAGGTGCTAGCTAGCCTGCTGTGCCTGATCGGCTTCCTGGTGGTGGACTTCTGGGCAGCCACTGCCAAGGACTTTAGCGTGAACGATCGTGGCGTGCGGTGGGCTTTTCTCCTCAGCCTTGAGTGCGTGGTGATGGTGAACTTCTTGGGCTTTCAGATCGCCGGCATGGTGGCTGCGGAGTTCTACTTTTTGCTGGAGGCCGTCAAGATGGTGGGCGGCGTGGCGATCCTGAGCATCATGGGCTGGCTCACCATGGCGAATGTGCGTCACGTCAAGAACACGCTGCAGCAGGCGCAGGCCAGCAACGAGAAGGCGGGCGCGGACCTGGAGGCCGCTGTGAACAGTAGCGGAATCCGCATCTCAATGGGCACCATGCAGGCCACGACGACGGCGCGACAGTTCGTGCAAATGTACAAGCGGCTGCGCAACCTCACGACCCAGAACGGCGAGCGCGCAGCAAACGCGGCCAACCTTCTCAAGCAGCTCGAGGCGAAAAACCGCAAGTTCTTTGCGATGCTGAGCACAGCGGCGATGCTCATGGTGACCAACGCGGCGCTGAGTGCAGCGCGGCCCCGCGCGCGTTGGGCTTGGGCCTTCCGCGTGGACGAGACCGAGGTCTTCGCTGCGACCATGGTTTTCAAAGTGCTGGCGGTGCTGGCGCTCAGCCTGCTGCTGCACTTCTTCAGGGTCCCGCTTCTGCACGCGCGCCGCAAGACGATGGACACGCTGCCGGTCGTGCCGGGCGACAGCAGCACCTCGGGTGGTTTCTCAGACCGCAAGAACTCCGCGCCGGGCGGCCGCCACAGCGGCAAGTCCTCCGAGTCCTCCTCGTCCGCAGGTGGCACCTCGCACAGCAGCTCGACGCCGCCGCGGCGCCGCGAGGAGGCCGACCTCGAGTCGTCCGAGACCTCGTCCTCGGACGAGGAAGACGAGGATAGCCAGACGCCGGAGGAGCGTGCGGCGGAACGCGAGCGCGCGCTGGCCGCGCTGCGCGCCAAGCTCGACGTGCGCAAGGTGCAAAAGCCAGCCGGCACGACGCTGGGTCGGCTCGCGATGGGCATCCGCGCGGCGTTCAGTGCGCAGCCCGCCTCCTTCGAGGACCGCGGCGGGTCCTTCGCGGCCAGCGTCTTCGACATGGACGACGCCAAGTGGGAGGAGTCCGAAGAGGAGGGGCTTACGCGCTGCCTCAGGGACAACATGCAGCGCGCGCACTTTCACGCCTTCCTCAAGCGCTCGCACTGCGAGGAGCTCATCGAGTCGTATGAGGCCATCGAGAGATTCGAGGAGCTCTGCGAGCAAAAGGGCCCCAGCGACGAGGCCTGCAAGGCCGCCGCCGCGGAGGTCATGACCACCTACATTGTTCCGAATGCGCCGGTGCCCATCAACATCTCGGCCGGCAACGCGCAAGCGCTCACGGCCATGATGAACGACGGCGTGGTCTTTAAGCGTTCGGCCTTCCGCAAGGTCAAGCGCGAGCTCTTTGAGACGATGCGCGAGGACCCATTTCCGCGCTTCCTCGCAAAGCGCCGCGCCGAGGTCCCGCCTGAGGAGCGCAAGGCGCTCCCGGCCGCCAAGATCAAGGCCAAGATCAAGGCCAAGACCGCTCGCAAGAAGCACATTGGCCCGCCCTCCACCTCCGGCGGCGGTCGTCTCACGCACAAGCTGCCCTTTATGCGAATCGCCCCGCCGCCTGGCGAACCGAACGCACCGCCCAAGGCCTGAGTTGGGCTCAGAGACCTGTGGCGGTGCCTCTCTATGAAGGCCAGACTTTCATCCCCTGTGACGACCCGTCACGCTCCGTTCGCCTTTGTTGATTTGTTCCCTACCATAGTACCAACCTATGTTTGTTTTGTCCCTTCCCTTGCCCGTCCAAGGGTCAAACATCAGAAAAGCAAGCAAAGCAAGAACGGACTCCTGTTGTTGACTTCTGCGCTCAGCTCGCCATTGGAAAATAAAAATCGTGGACCTTGTTGTTTTCAAGAGTTCGTTGCCACGGTCGATGTGGCTTTGACTGTGAGTCGCGAGAGCTCGAGACCAAACAGTCCATCTGAACGCCCCTCAGAGCTCCGCCGCATCCTCTTGCAGTCCCCACCACCACTGCGGTCGACCGAGAGGTTTGCCCGCTTTCCCCTTGTGGGGCCCTCTCGTCGTCTTCAATGGTGCCGCGCGCGCGCGCACAAAAGAGAAAAAAGGAGACACACATCTGAGCTCACATCACCTGGAGGCCGACGAGGGCGTCGTGCCAGAAGCCTCTAGCAAGGTCGTCTTGACCTCTCGGTAGGCGACCATGGCGACGCCATTGGCCAGGAAGGAGCGTGCCAGGCCCGGCACGATGCCGCGAAAGATCTTGCCGGTGCGGAAGACCTCGAAGATGAGCGAGGTCGTTGAGCGGCCCTTGTAGAGGCCGCTCTGGCGCATGGACTTGGCAACGTCGAGCGGCCAAATGGTGATCCACGCAAGGTTGGAGCAGATGGCGCCCGTGAGGAAGGAGCCGAGCTTGTCGTTGGGAAAGAGCTGCTTGCTGAAGTCAATGTAGGTGACGAAGCCACAGAAGAGGCCGGCGTTGCGCATCATGGTGACGCTGGAGCCCTTGAACACCTCGCTGAAGCGCCACGGCTGGTCGACCTGGCGGCGGATCTTGATAAAGTCGAAGGGCTGCTCAATGACGCCGCGGCCCAGGCCGCCGCAAAGGCCGGCCAGGGCCACCTGATAGTCAAAGAATCCCGCGAGCCGCGGCTGCTGGCCAAAGTTCTCGTGGAGGACTGAGAGCGCCGTGGTGTACACGCCGAACTGCGCCGACCTGAAGAGCGTGCCGCCGAGGAAGATCGGCGCGCTCCCGCGGTAGAAGCCCCGCACGCCCTCCGCCTTAAAGAGCGCGCGCGCCTCGCCCACCATGCCGCGCTGCGTCATGGCCTGGCATCGCGACTTGACCGTGTCGAGCGGCTGGCCCACCACCACGCTCGCAAACCCGTACGCGGCGCCGGCCGCGAAGTCCACCGCGAGCTCCATCGTCCGCCCGCCCGCGCGCTGCTCGCTCGCTCGCTCGCTCGCTCGCGCGCGCACTCTCCCTCGCAGGCAAAGTGAAGTGGTTTTACCGACCCTGCGGCGGCGGCGGCGCGCCTCCAAGAGCGCCTGCGCGACGCCTGCGTGCGACCTCGGGCAGTCGGACTCCTCCGCCCCTCGCCCCGTTCAGACTCAGTGTCCGGCCGCAGGGAAGGCCCCGAGTCCACCAGCTCTGCCCTGCGCTCCTCCTCGGCCGCTCGCCGCCGCGCGGCGCGGCCTTGGCGGCGGCGACCTGGAGTGCGACGTCGTCGGGCTCGTGCCGACGTTGGATAACCTGCCTGCACCACTGCAGCAGACAGGGGCCAGGACCACCGGACAAGGACGAGCGCCGGAGACGAGAGCGAGCAGCCGCATCGCAGCTCTCCTCACGAGCTGCAAGCTGTTGGTCATCGCCGCTGGTAGCTGGCCACGTTCAGGGTCGGGCCAGTGAAGTTGCTGGCGTCCTGCAAGAGGCCACAGCGCGCCACAGCGAGGTCGTGCGGAGATTCCCAATCTCCCTCTAGTAGCTCTAGCTAGCTCGCTGGCGAGCGCTGATGGCGGCGTGCAGGGCGGACACGCTGGTGAAGATCCTCTCGTATGAGTGCTCCGTGGGCGATGTGGTGCTCAACTATGCGCTCGTGGCGTGGTCAACGGTGCTGAGCACGGACCTGCTCCTGGACGCAGCGGTCAGGGCACACCGGCGCAACGACACTGCGTGCACGGCCGAGGCGAGGGAGAAGGAGCACAGCGAGGAGGACCAAGAGGAGGAAGTGGACAAGGGTCAGGGGGAGGATGAGCGCGAGGCGGAGCGAGAGCGCGTGGCACAGCGCGAGGCGGATCAAGAGCGACGAAGCGGAGAGCAAGCCCGTGAAGAGCAAGAGGAGAAGCTCATGCAACGCAAGGATGAAGAAGCGCGCAACGTGATGAAGGAGGCGCGCATCGTTAAGGGTAGCGCCCGGCGCCTCGTGCTTGGCATCAACACCTTCCTCTGGTCATACCAGATCGGTCTCTGTATGCTCGTGGGCTGCGTTGGAATCTCCATCGTGTGGAGTGCGCACCTGGGCTTGGTATGGTACCTAGGGGCCACTGAGCATATCAAGAGCCCGCGCCCGCGCGCTGTGCGCGCCTTCGAGGCCGCCTGTCTTGCGGCCTGGGCGTACTACGCGGTTGTAGAGGATCCCATCACGACGGTCGCGCATGTGCTCGCGGCGCTCATGGGCATTGGGATTGGCTGGTGGACGCACGATCGCAGTCCTCGTCGTTATTGATCATCAATGACTTGGCTTTGTAATCGGAGAGCTAAGAAGAGCTAGGCCTCCTAGCTAGCAGGGAGGCAGGGCGTGTCTGTGTCGATAGACTGGCAGGCAGGCAGGCAGACAGAGAGAGAGAGAGAGAGCGGCAAACTCACCTTGCTCTGGGCATGGCGGTCGCTCTTGAAGGTTGACTCTTGGCTTGCTGAGAAGTGCCTCGATGCGCCGCATGATGTGATCCTCCACCCACTGAGAGTGACTCATGGCTTGCTGAGGAGTGCCTCGATGCGCCGCATGATGCGTTCCTCCATCGCTGCAAGCTTGGCGTCCAGCAGTTTAGAGTCCATGGTTTGGGCGCCGGGCCCGACTCCGCCATCGGCGCTCTCTTGAGAGGACTGACGGTGGTGAGAGTTTTGGCTCATGTGCGCCAGCGGATCTAGCGCCGCGGAAACCTTTTTGGTCGCAGCGAGCGTGTAGGCCGAGATCTGCTCGCGCAGATGCGGATACTCTGCCGCAACTTCCTCGACAACCTCCTCACTGAGCTCCGGGAATCTGGTCATGACTTCGTGAAAGTCGTACTTGCTGAGCTCGTTGAGCTCCGTCATGGACACGCTGATGGCATCGCAAGCGCGCGGCAAGGCCGTGAGCAGCGCCAGCTCCCCAAAGTAAGTGCCGGCACCCATCATCTTGACGATGTTTTCGTCCTGCACGAAGGCGCCCAGCTCGCGAGGGCTGAGGGGTGTGGCGCTCAAGCCACTGCGCGCCGTGTCGGGCGGAGCGACCGAGTAATCGGCGGTACGTGCGGAGGTTGGCGGCAACTTCGCGTCTCCTGGGCTCTCGGCGGCGCCCGCTGAGGACTGGCCGTCGTTGTCCTTGAGGTAGTCGTTGTCTTTGGCAGCCTTTTCGTCCTTGTTGATCTCCTCCTCCTCTTCCTCCTCCTCCTCCTCCTCCTCTTTCTCCTCGGGCACGCTGGGGGTGACGGCGGAGGAGGCCTCCACAATACGAGACATGACGTCGGCCTCCTGCTTCATGCTCCGGCGCGCCTGCTGGAGAGGGATGACGAGCTTGACAGAGCCCTCGCGCACGAGGTAGAGCTCGGTGGCGACCTCACCGATGGAGAAGATCTTGTCCAAGGGCATGTACACATGCAGGCGCAGACGCATTGCGATGTCAAAGATGCAGTCTTCGGAGCAGCCGTCGAAGATCGTGACTTGGCGCAGCAGCTTGCCGTGCATGGCGAGCGCGATCTTCTTTTTCAGCGGCAACGAGAGGTCATCGTCCTTGAGAATGCCGGATGTGCTGGATCCCTGACCCTGGCGGTTGTTCATCCACAGATAGTCATAGAAGCGCGTCACGCGGTACTGCAGGTCCTCGGGAAGGTTGTGCGAGGCCATCTCCAGCTTGACGCGGTCCACTTTTTGGTAGAACTGTCGAAAGGCCTGCGAGCGCTGCTGCGAGAAGATGACCGCCTCGGCGATCATTTGGATGACCAGCACGAAGCCGACCACGACTGTGAAGCCACAAACAAGATACACGAGGATGTAGTCCGCGGCGATGTCGTCGCCGAGCAGCATCCAGGCCGGCTGCCCCACGACCTGGTTACTGCCGCTCGCCGCCTCCGACTCGGCGAGCTGCCGGCGCGTGGAGGTCTCCGCGGCCGCGGCCGCCACGGCCTCTGCCGCGGCCTCTGCCGCGCCAGGGGCCGACCTGGCCGAGGTGCCGTCCAAGACGACGTTGAAGAAGGTTCGGTTCTCGTCCACGCGCATGATGCGCGTGAGCTGCGTCCCGTCCAGCACGTTAAGCAGCATGAGGAGAGCCGCGTAGACGCCCGAGGCGTAATAGGCGCGCATCTGCTCCGTGGTGCAGTAGACCACGCTGTATCCGTCGGCGTCCACCAGGTCCGGGTCGGAGCACTGCGAGACGGTGGCCACGAACATGCAGCCGAGCACGTGGATGCAGAAGATGCCGATGACGCTGAGCACGAAGCTCTGGTAGTACTTGATGCGCGACTTGAGGAAGCGCAGAAAACGGCTGAGTCGCAGCAGCTTTGGAAACTTGAGCCACTTGAGCATCTTGAGACTCTTGCGCGCCGACTTGCCCATGAGGCCCTTGAGCAGCGTCTCCCACGGCACGGTTGCGAAGAGGTCCACCCAGAACCATGAGTGCAGGTAGTGCTCGCGGATGAGCACTGGGTCCGTGATGTGGTGGCCGCAGTGAATAAAGCCCGTACGGAAGTTCAAAAAGATGTCGAACACAAAATAAACGTCCATGAGCGTGTCCAGCCACTTGGGAAAGGTCCACGCATCATCAAAGGCCACACTAATGGGCACCTTGAAGGACAGGTAGACGACGAAGCCGACGGCCGCCAGGTCCCAGAAGCGACGGAACTGGCTGTCCCACGGCACAATGTACTTGTGACGGCGCGCACTGTCGTCGTGCACGATCTTGATGCGGGGCACGGCCCTCGCGATCTCGGTCTTGCGATTGCGCATCTGGCGCACGCGCGTTTTCATGGACACCGCCGTACTGAGCGTCAGCATCTTGGGAAGCGAGTTGCGCGTGCTCGCCATCGACACGTTGCCCGTGACCGTGCGCGCCGTGCCGTACGGCAGTGCCACGCCGCCGGGAGCGCCAGCACCATACTGTGTCGCCTGCGAGAGCGCCGACCGCGCCGTGTTGTGGTGCTGCAGGGTCCTGTGCGTGGGCGCCAGGTTGCCGAAGAACTCCGACCCCATGCGGGACCTAAACGGCAGCGCCGGCACGTCCAGCGGCCGCCTCGCCTCCATCTTCTCGCCCGGCGCTGGCGCGATCCGCGCCGTGTGGCCCGACATGGTTGCTGCGCATGCAACTTGAAGGCGCCTCGGCGAGCGACCGTTCTGCGCGCAGCCCGCCTGCCATGCCGCGGCAACGCGGCCAACGCCGTCGCGGCGTCGCGCGAGACCGGGGCGGCGAGGGCCAGTTGCAGGCAGCTCAGGCTCAGGCCAGGCACTGTGCCAGTGGGAAGGGCCATTCGGACAAAACGCTGCTCGACCCGAACGAAGTCACGGTGCCGACTTCAATGGCCGCTCAGACTCGAAACGGCTCCGAGGCACGGCCGGCACCGGTCACTACATCTTTCACTCGCGATGTGTGTGCGGGGACCCGGATCCAAGCCGAAGCTGAAGATGTCACGCGATTCTCCGGCGCCCTCGGCACGGCCTGGGGCCCTCTCTCCAGCTCTCTCCACCGCACGTACGTGCGGTTGGTGCGGCTGGTGCGACGCACCATGAGCAGTGCCATCCTCATGCGGTGGAGACGCCAAAGCTGCCGGCAGCAGCGTCGTCCCCCGGTGCATGCAGGGCTCTTTGAGATGCAGGCGCGGGATGGCTGGGCGCGACAGCGGGACCGCGTATGATCTTCCAAAGCAGGACCCAGGCTCTCGCTGCCGTCTCAATCCGAGCAGACGCGGATCGCGACGACGCAACGAAGCGCTCGCGCTCGCGCTCGCGAGAGGACTCGGCCTCGTGCTCGGCCTCGGGCTTGGTCTTGCTCTCGCTCTCGCTCACGCCTTCGCTCACGCTCGCGCGACGTACGGGCGGCTGGCTGCCCGGCCCGAACGCCATGTCGCTCGCCAAGGTGCAGCAACAGTACGGCGGCGTGGTGGGCGGGGTGGTGGGCGTAGCGCTGCGCTGGTATGCGGTGTTCGCCGCCGCGCATGTAGCGGTGAAGTTGGGGCTCTTCCTGGCGCGCAAGCGCAGGTTCGAGCGGGACATGGAGGGCGTGCCGGGCCCGCGGCCCGACTGGCTGGCGACCTCTATCGTGGCGAACTTCCACCGTGTCCACGACTGGTGCTTTGAGATGGCGGGGCCGTACCTGCGCGAGCCACTGAGCCTGTGGGAGTTCCCCGAATTTGGCGTCGTGCTCAACACGGGCGAGTCGGTGCGCAAGGTTCTCAAAGAGGACTTCGCGGTGTGGGCCAAGCCTGGGCCGGAGGACGACTTCTGGGGCCCCATGCGCGTCTTCCTGGGCCGCGGCATCTTTACGCTGCAGCACGGGCCGGGGAACCCTGCGGAGCACGCGGCGTGGATCCTGCATCGCAAACTGGCTGCGCGCCTTTTTACGAAGCGCACCTTTGTGGAGTTCATGGGCGTCGTCTTTGAGGAGGAGAGCGACGCGCTACTGGCGCAGCTGGAGGACGGCGCCACGCTGGATTTTCAGAAGAAGTTCTTCGAGTTCACCTTCAAGGCAATCGAGCAGATCTTTTTTGGCGTGCGTCCCGATGACAAGGCGACGGCGGAGTATGCGGCCGCCTTTGACGGCGCGCACAAGGCGGTCTTTTGCTACGGCTACGAGGCGGCACCGTTCTTCCTGGTCTCAAGGCTCCTGCTACCCTTCCCGCTGGGGTCGATCCACTATGAGGGCCCTGGCAGCGACTACAGCGTGCTCATGACTGCAGTGCGCGCTGTACACCCGCACTACCGGCGGATCCTGAGGCACGTCCGCGCGCTACGCCGGCTCACGCGCGCGCGGGTGGCGAAGCTGCGGACGCAGACCGATCTGGGGGGGCGGCGCGACCTCATGAGCCACTTCTTGTCGGAGCAAGAGTGGAGTGACGAAGAGTTGCAGGCCATCGTGTTGAACTTTATGATCGCGGGCCGGGACACGACGGCTTGCACGTTGACGTGGCTATTTTACGAGCTGGCGCAAAACCAGGACGTGCAGGAGCGCCTGCGCGAGGAGGTGATGCGCGTGCTGGGTGATGCCACGCAGCCCGAGTACGACGTGCTCATGAACCCGGAGATCATGCCGGTGTTGAACGGCTGCATTTACGAGACACTGCGCAAGTGGCCGCCTGTGCCCCTGAACCAGAAGCGCAACACGGCGGAGACGACGCTCTTTGGCAGACGCATCGAGCGCGGGTCCATGGCGAGCTTCTCGCCCTTTTGCATGGGCCGCAACCCAGAGCGTTATCCGGAGCCGCTGGCGTTCCGGCCGGAGCGCTGGATTCCCTTTAGGCCGCCCAACGAGTACGAGTTCCCGGTCTTTCAGTCGGTTGGAAGCCCGCGCGGCTGCCTGGGGTCCAACATGGCCAAGTTCGAGGCCAAATTTATCACCGCGCGCCTCCTGCAGCGCTTCCGATTCCGGCTCGCGCCGGGCGAGGACCCAGCGTCCATCACGTACTCAAACATGGCCACCATGTCGGTATGCAACAAGGTCGGGCCCACCATTGACTCCTGCTCCTGTGAGCTCAACCTATGCATCGAGCGTGTTTGATCATCGCTGGCACGAAGACCAGAGCAAGCCATTCTTTCAATCTTGTAAGAGGGATTTTAATAAGCGTACCGCTCAAGTGAATGCAGGCAAGCGGGGCGAGCCAGGAGAAAGAAGACCGGGAGACATAAGCTTACAGACTACTAGCGAACATGCAAGGCACTAACTGTAAGGTGGGCGAGCGAGCACGAGCAAGCGAGCGAGAACGAGCGAACGAACAAACGAACAAACGAGCCGCCCGTCTGCTCTCCATCGGCCACGAGCGGCCGGGCCCACGAGATTGCCCGCGCTGGCTCGCAATCAGTGCAGGTAGCCCGGACGCATCTCGGCGCGCTTCTTCTTCTTGCCGCGGCGCTCACGGCCCTTGGCGGCGTTGGGGTTCTGGCGGCCATAGCCAATGCGAAGGCCGTCGTCGGCCTGGCCGCTGAGCTTGAGACCGAGCGACTCGGTAATGTGCTCGCCAAACATGGAGGTCTCGCTGGTCTTCTTGTTGGCGAACTGGCTCCAGAAGCCGGAGAGCAGCTGGTCCTCAGCGAGGAGCAGGTCGCCTCGCTTGCCGCCGCGCGGCTTGGTCATGGAATAGCGCATGCCACGCGTGTTGACCTGGCGGTTCTTTTTGAAGTGGTAGTGCACGGCGCCGTCCGGTGTGATGGTGTAGTTGAGGCGGGCGAGCGTGGCGTTGCCGCAGGACGGGCAGAAGCGCTTGTCGAGCTTCTGGCAGAGCGCCTTGCAAGAGTCGCAGCGCAGCACAAAGCGGCGCACGCGAGTGACGGCGCGTCCCTCGAGCGTGAGCAGGCGCAGCTGCATTTGCAGCATCACGTTTTGCATGGCGTAGTCCGTGGTGACGCATGCCACCTGGTGCGCGTCGGTCGGGGGCAGCGGGGCCGGCTTGGCACCCGAGAGGGACAACGTGCGCATGGCGTCGGACGGGTCCATGGTGGCGAAGTTGCCCGGTGTAACCCAGCCCTCGCCGTCCAGCTCGCCCTCGTCTACGGCGACGCCGGAAAAGCCGAGGATGCGCGAGCCACCGGCAAGGTGCGCGGGCAGGCGCGGAGCGGGAGCGGCGGCCGTCTCCTCTTCCTCCTCCTCGCCGGCGGCTTTTCTCTCGGCGGCCGCAGCTTGCGCACGCTTCTCTTCCCGCTTGCGCCGGCGCTCCAGCTTGCGTTGCTGCTCCGCCTCCACCTCGCGCAGCTGCGCCTCGGTCGCCTCGCGCTTGCTCACAAAGGCCTCAAAGGAGGCCGCGTCGCGCGTCGCATCCAGCGAGGGCCACGCCTCGGCGTCCGCACCACCCACGGCGACGGTGGTTGTCGCAGGCGCCGCCTTCGAACCAGCACCAGCACCAGCATCAGGTGACGACGGCGCAGGCGCCTCCTCCTCCTCAAAGTCGTCGTCGTCCCACATGGACGACGGATCGAGCCCAGAAGCGGGCGCGGCGGCAGGCGCGGCGGCGGGTGCGGCGGCAGGCGCGGAAGTCTTGGCGCCGCCAAGCGCGGCGGCCCAGGAAATACCAGGTTTGGCCGTGGCCGTGGACTTAATGGCGATGCTCGTGGTGGCGCCACCGAGTACATTGGAAGGCGTCTCCGCGGGCACAGGCTCGCCGTCAACTTCGGCGTCGGCACCCTCGTCCTCATCTTCTGGGTTTCCCTCGTCATCCGCGGTGACATCATCGGCGATCATGGCCTCGCCAATGTCCTGAACGCGCGTGCCGGGCCGCAGCGGCTCGGTGCGCAAGCCTGCAACACCGTGGGTCTCCTTGTGCAGCTGGTACGTGAGCGCAATGAGCTTGATGTCAGGCTTGGACAGCACCGCCAGGTCGCCGGACTTCTTGGCGAAAGCCACGACAGCCGCCAGCGCCTCCTCGGACGGCTCGCGCACGTGAAGCTCAAACGGCAGCGTCTCCAGCATTTCACGCGCCTTCTTGTCGCGCACCTCCGACAGCACCTCCCGCACGGTCCAGTATTCCTCGGACTTGCCGTGCAGGTTTTCCAGCATGATGATGGCGCCTGAGTCCACAACCAGGTGCTTGAGCGGGTTTGGCGTGGGCGCCGAGGACGTGCCTGCCGGCCCCGTCTGCGCCGCCTGCGCCGCCTGCGCCGCGGGCCTAGGAGCCGCCGGCGCCGGCGCCGTGGCTGTAGGGCCGGGGGCGACTGCCGCGACGCTGCCGGCGGTCGTGGTGCTTGGCCCGGCCCAAGCGCCGCTGAGCGACGCCTTCATGGTGCCGCAACCGCAGCGCTCTCAGGCCGAGAGAATGCCGCGCTGACTGCGAGGGCTGCGAGGCTGCCACGCGCAGGCCACGCGAGCGCGAGCGCGGTGAGCGCGAGCGCGGTGAGCGCGACCGCAGACTCGGTTCTGTGCGCCGCCGCCTCCAGTCGTCGCGGCGCCCTAATTCGCTAATGGGCCAATTCCAAGAACTCCCGGCGCCGGGCCGCCGCCGCCGGATTCATGCAGTGTCCAGATAGTCGCAGGCTGTCGCAGGCTGTCGCGTCGCAGGCTGTCGCAGCGTCTCAAAGTCCTTGCGAGCAGGCACGGGCGGGAGGCAAAGGCACTGCGCAAGCCCGTTCCGTACCTGTGACCTCGAGGCACGGCGCCCCGGGCCAAGCCACTGGAGAAGGTCACTGAAGACCAGGCGTCCTCGCGCGCACCAGCGGCTTGAAGAGCCTGACTCGGACTCGAGCAGAATCGCATTTGGAGCGAGCCGCAGCGAGCACAAGCGCGGCGATGGCGGCGCCGGCGCGCGCAGCGACGCCGCCGGCGCTGCGCACGTTCCTGCGAACGCACGGGCTGGACGTGGCGCGGTACGAGGCGGCGCTGGATGCGGCGCGCGAGATGCCGCGGCACGTGTGGCTGGGGCGGCTGTCGGCGGCGCGGTGGACGTCGCAGACGCAGGCGCAGGCGCAGGCGCAGGCGCAGGCGCAGGCGCAGGCGCAGGCGCAGGGCGAGGAGCGGCGTGGCGGCGGGCGTGAGAGCCGCAGACAAGAGACGCCGGAAGAAACCCACGAGCGCCTGCAGCGGCTCCAAGAGGATGGCGAGGCCGCCTGCGCGGTACTGCGCGAGGCGTGCGCAGCGCAGCTGCAGCAGCTGGGCGGCGAGGAGGTGCGGTGGGCCGGTCAATGGGAGCGCGGCGAGCAGGTCTGGGCGCTGCCGGCGCGCACGCACGTGGGTCGCGGCGAGCTGCAGGCGATGCACGAGGCGGGCGTGCTCTTGGGCGTCGACGCCGCCTCCGTGGCGGCCGTGGACGCGCTGGACGTGCGGCCAGGCATGACCGCCCTGGACCTGTGCTGCGCGCCGGGCGCCAAACTGTCCATCCTCGCGGACCGGCTGGCGCACGAGGGCGCCTTGGTGGGCGTGGACGCCTGTTCTGAGCGCGCGCTGGCATGTTCGGGCTTGGCGAAGCGACGACGGCTAGGCGCGGCAGGGCGGGCTGGCGCGCCGTGGACCTTTGCGCTGCTGCGGCAAGACGGAGGCGCGCCTTTGGGCGAGGCGAACGGGGAGCTGGTCTGGGACAGCGCGCTGGACGCTGTGGCGTATGATGTGCGGCCGGACCTCGCGCGCTCGCGGCTGGTGGCGACCGCGGGCGGGCGATCCGTCCTGGTGCAGCTGCCGCGCGCACGCCTGGGCGGCAAGTTGCGGGGGCGTGCCGAGGCGCGACGCAAGCCGGCGCCCGCAACCGGTTTTGACCGCGTCCTTGTGGACGCGCAATGCAGCCACGAGGGCTCGCTCAGGCACGTGCTGCGTCACCTGGAAGCCGACGTGGCGGAGGACCCTTCGGTATGGTCGCCCGAGGCGCTCAACACGCTCTACGAGGGGTGGCTCGCTGGCGCCGGCGCTCTAGAGGCGCTCCAGCGCCGCCTTATCCTCAATGGCTTCGATGCGCTGCGCCCGGGCGGTCGACTCGTGTATAGCACCTGCAGCCTCGCGCCGGCGCAGAACGAGGCCGTCGTGGAGCACCTTCTCGGCACCCGGCCCGAGGCTCATCTGGAAAGCCTACCGTCCTCCATGCCTGGCGACCCAAGCCTTCGCCTACCAGGGGCCTGCCTCATGGACCCCTTTTCGTCGGGTACAAGCGGGCTTTTCTTTGCGGTCATCAACAAGCGTTATTAAAAGATGGCGCACGCTGACAGCTCGTACGACGAGCCGATGGCGGCAACTGTAAGCTAGCTAGGCCAAATATGAGAGTTCTGTGTAGCGGAGAGAGGAGAAGGAGCACGAAACCGCACCGGAGAGAGGCTGGAAAAGAAGCGGCACGCGCGATCCGGGCGATGAACCAGAGAGCAGGAAGACCGCAGCTTCCTCGCCTAGTCTGGACACCCGTGGGACCCTTTCACGTGGGCCACCTTTTCAGCTTCTCCTTTCTCAAAGAAAAACCTGTTTAATTTACAATTACCGGCGTGGTACGAAGCTCGAGCTTCATCATTTCACGAAAGAACAATCGTCAGCCGTTGTTCATTCTGACCTCAGGCGGCTGGCGGTCAGCTGGCACCTGGAGCAGCGCGCGAATTCGGTCCCACGTCGCGTCGAGGCCGAGATCCTCGTAGCGCACGTGCTCGATGAGGCCTGTTTCGCTGAAGAGCTGGTCGACCTGGCGCACGATCTGGTGCGCGATTTCGCGCTCGACAAGTGCCGCTTGCCGGAGCTCGTCCGTGGGCTCGTGGTTTAGGAAACAGTGATCGCGGAGTGCACTCGCGAAGCTGCGCTCCTCGTTGCGCGTGAGCAGGATGACGCGCGTGCGCGCGCGGAGCGCTGGGTCGCGCCCGAGCAGCATCCTTGTCACGTTCAGAAACCAGCGACCATGGAACGGCGGCAGCACGCCGCGCAGCATGGCGGAGAACGGTCGACAGGTGTCCACGTCATCGATGAAGTGGTGGGCTGCCTCACAGCTGCTGCCCCAGGGCAGCGAGATGTGTTGCACGGAGGCTGCGCCCTCCTGCACGAAGTGGCATTCGGGACTCTCGCCACGCCAGCGACCCTTCAAGCCCGGGTCCATCAGTACGGCGACCGCGCTCGTCATGAACACCGTGCCGGACGACTCAGGCCCGACGACGTAGACTTGCTGCGGTGGCGGCAGTGGTCCGTGCGCCTGCTCCGACAGGCTGTCGAGCACGAGCAGCTCATCACTCGACCGGCCGAGGCCGCCGCCCGCCCAGGACAGGACGAACACGAGTGTGGCAAGGATGCCCGCGGCTCGGGCGACGCGGGTGAAGACGAGCCGGTGCTGGACGGGCACGCCAAGGCGCGCGGCCGTGGTGTCCATGGTCACAGCGCCTCCGCAATCGCTTTTGCTCACGTGTTTGTACGGGCGCCGCGTTCAAGTTCAAGTTGAAGCGCGCGCCGCCAATGGCAGTGACTGCCAGCAGTGTGACTGCCAGTGAGAGTTAGTTACTTTCAAACGCCTCCGACCAGCCAGGTCCAGCCTCCGAGTCCAGCCTGGCCCCCTTTGCACAACTTGAAGCGCTGCATTCAACTTGAAGTTAAAACTGTGAAATAGCGCCGCCACCGGCAGTGACTGCCACTCCGACGGAGTCCGAGTCGGACACGCCTTCGGAAGAATCGGAACCAGCGTCCAGGCTGCCCCTACGGCGCCGCGTGCACTCAATCGGGACTGTGTGAGGCTTAGACCTCTTTAACAGTAAGCTTCCTTCGAGCTCTGTCAAAGTTTCACTGTCAGCGCGTTCTTGACTCTGCCAGTGGTTCTGAACGGGGGTGTAGCGGGAAAGTCCTCCATGAAGAGCCACTGGGGGATGATCCGTCTGGGGGGTGCCACCCTCGGTCCCTTGCGGTTGCCACCCTCGCTTGTTTTCCCCCACAAAGAGGGGTCTCGCCGGCGGGTCGCCCTAGCGGACTCGGGTCTGGGAGAAGATTGGTGTATTTTACAATTCGCGATGTATAGTACGTTGGTAGAAGGAGGTAGCTTGGGTCCGGGCGTGCTGTAGAAGTAGATACTTGTAGATCGACGGTGCAGCGTGCCAAAGGCCAGGTAGGTAGCTTTAGGAGGGGCGAGCTGGGAGTAGAAGTAGTAGAACAATGCTTAGTTTGTATGTTTCTGTGTAGAATCAACGGGCTCCATTCCTGAGCACCTCAGAAATGGGCTGTAGCTCTTTCTGGTTGGTTATCATGTAGATGAGGCGAGCGAGAGAAGCGGGATTTAGCCGACCCTTGCACAAGCTAGTAGTCTCCACGAGTCCGACTCGAGAGAACATGCTCTCCGTGCTCGTGGTTGTTGCATCCATTGCGTGGACATGCGTGAAGACCTCGAACTCGAGCTTCAAGCGCCCGTCCTGGATGTCTGACTTAAAGCACCAGGCTGCTGGGATTGGGAACTTCTCAAGCCGCTTGAGCATGACATCGATACCGCCAGCGTCCGGGTCGACAGGATCACTCTGCTTGATGATCTGTTCGACCTCCGACCGGACCACTCCGTCGTACTCCTCAAGCTGCGCCTTGATTATTGTCTCGATCATCTGGCTGTGGGTATTCACATCCCCGGAGGAGCTCGGAGACGGTGTCGCAAGGCCACGCAGACGCGCAGGTGTGGAAAATCCCCAAAGCATTCTTGTTCACAATGTCGTTGTCGCTTCCGTCTCCGCCGTTGGAAGCACTTTCACCACGACGAGAATGCTGTGCGGCAGGCAGCAGAGCAATAGAAAGGCCGCGGAGAGCAAGCAAACGCAACGGTGAGCGTATCCGAGGACTAAGCACACCCGCGAGTCCCAGGGAGCGTGCTCTCGGCCCAGGACAACCAGCCCGTGCCTCGCGCCGCGCCTCAGCGAGAAAAAGGCGCCAATGCGCATGCGCGACATGGCCGCGACGCCCCGCGCCGTGCCCGGGGCCGTCTGCGTCATCGGCGCCGTCATGCGCTGGTCCTCGAATCTGCGCTGCAGGTAGCGCTGCCCGTACTTGGCGTCCCTGTACTTGTGGTCCTCTCTGCACCAAACGATCGCTCGGACGAGGCATGCCAGGGCGGGCGCTGGCAGCTGCCTCCATCCACCCCTGACGCTTGCAGTCGCGACCGCCTGCTCGGCGTCCATCGTGCTCATGGCCTCGTCCTCGCCGACCGCGCCCAGACCGTCGTCCTCGACGCCCGCGTCCGGCCCCCGGATCGTCCAAGTCCCGCTCCGCGCCATTCTCCTGCAGACCGCGCTGTCCCAGAGAAGCGGCTCCTCGCCCCTGAGAAGCGGCTCCTCGCCCCTGAGAAGCGGCTCCTCGCCCCTGAGCTCGCCCAGCAGCTTGTGCACATTGTTGTCCAGCCACACCACGGTCCCCGTCATCCACATCTTCGGTGCCGCCCTGAACTCCTGAATATTGTCAGCCGTTGTTCATGTTGACCTCGGGCGGCTGGCGGTCTGCTGGCACCTGGAGCAGCGCGCGGATTCGGTCCCACGTCGCGTCGAGGGTGAGCTCCTCGTAGCGCACGTGCTCGACGAGGCCTGTGTCACCGAAGAGCTGGTCGCCCTGGTGCACGATCTGGTGCGCGAGTTCGCGCTCGGCACGCGCCGTCTGCAAGAGCTCGTCCGTGGCCGCCCGTTGGAGGAAACAGTGATGGCGAAGCGCGCTCGCGAAGCTGCGCGTCTCATTGCGCGTTAGCAGGATAACGCGCGTGTGCGCGCGCAGCGCTGGATCGCGCTCGAGCAGCATCTGCGTCACGTTCAGAAACCAGCGGCTGTGGAACGACGGCAACGGCAAGACGCCGCGCAGCGTGGCAGAGAAGGGTCGGCAGCTGTCCACGTCACCGATGATGTGGCGGCCAGCCTCGCATGTTCCGCCACAGGGAAGTGAGACGTGTTCCACGGAGGCTTTGCCGCCCTGCACGAAGTGGCAGGCTGGGCTCATGCCGTTCCAGTGCCCTTCGATGCTGGGGTCCATGAGCGCGGCGACCGCGCGCGTCATAAACCTCGTGCCGGACGACTCGGGCCCGACGACATAGACTTGCTGCGGTGGCGGCAGTGATTCGGGCAGCAAGAGCGGCGCCTGCTGGGACTGGCTGTCGAGCGCGAGCAGCAGGCTGCTGGCCGATCTGATCAGCACGACAACGGCCAGGACGCCCGCGACTAGCAGAACGACGCGGGCGAAGGCGAGCTGGCGCAGACGGGGCACGCCCAGGAAAGCGGCCATGGTAGTCTTGGTCACAGCGCCTGGGCAACCGCTTCTGCTCGCTGCTGGCCACAAGCGCGGCGCCACTTGGCCGGCTCAGGCTGAGGGACTACAGGCGCGTACCGGCGGCTTCAAGTTGGCCTGACTGTGAGTCCCAAGATCAGATCAGACTCGAAGGGGCACTGCCACGCGAAGGAGCGCGCGCGCACGGCAACGGCGGCAGCGTGAGCGCTGCAACTCGAAGAGGAGCTTTGCGGGAGTGGAGGGGATGGGAGGGGGGGGGGAATTCTCCGGGGCTACACGCGATTCGACTTGTGGTGGGACGACACGAGAGAGGCGCATGGCGGGCAGTGAGATGGGGCTCCGAGCTCTTGTCCAACGCCCCTGTTGCGAAGAAGCTCGCCGATGTGCACCCCCAGGGCATCCATGGAAAGTTGGCGTCCATGACTTTTGCTGGGATGCTTCTTGGCGAGGTTCTCCGGTGGAACGAGACTCGACGGAAGGCAAGAAGTCACTCCAAAAAGATTTGGTCAAATTGGGTGCGGCCCGTGAGGAGGCCTCAATGGGCTCAGGACAAGGGTGAACAAGCTGGAGAACGTCAACAGAGCGTCTCCTCTGGCGCAGGATGAGAGCGCCAAAATGGAGCGGAAATCTTTTCACCGGAAGGCTCAGAACCTCGTTTCATCGTCCGAATGCAGACCAGGCGTGTGACAGAAGAAGACCAATCTTGTCTGCGACAATGTAGCCGAGCGAACTCTCAACACAGGCCAAGTGCCAAGCCGAAACGTGCCTGAAAGAAGCTTCGCCTGGTGGGCTGCTTGCGTGTGCTTGGGAAGCTTTCCGAGCAGCAAAAGCCAAAGCTGAAGTGGCATGAACCCGAGCCAGTTGGTGACAGGAAGAAGCGAATGAATAGCAGTGGGTGAATTTTGCTGCCTCAATTCACCGGAACGTCGAAGCTGTGAGCAAAAGGGAGCACGAGATCAAGCTCGTGAATCATGCAATGGGGCTGAATTTGAAAATCGTGGTGCTTGTAACGCACGTGTGCGTCATGAGTGTTAAAGCCAATGCTGCAGGAGAGCACTATGATCTCAATCCGTGATGTGAGTTGTGGAACCCTGTGACAGCTTGTCGTAGCCGTGAACCCCGCGCATGCCGGGCGTTGGACCAACTGCTAGCTAGACGGGTCAATTTGCCGGCGTGTGGCGAGTGATGCAAGCAAGAAGACGAGCAAATCATGTTTTGGGGAAATGGATGGAGACATCATGGACTCCCTGCTTGGTCGCTTGCATCGTTTGCAGCGCGTCAAGTTTACGCGTGGCGAGCGCTCGGGGGCGCACTGCGCCATGATTCCACCCCACTCGCCCAATTCCGCATTCGGCAGCAACGCAGTGTAGCATAGCGAAAAGGTTACGAGGCGCGGAGTCGCGAACCTTCTGCCTAGCTCGTCACAGTCCGCCAGTTGCGTCCGGGTTGACTGGAAACCTGTGAAAAGTAGTAAGTAAGTACTGGCAAGCCGGGCCGCGAATCGAGCGAGCGCACTACCAATGCCCGTGAGCACTGCGAGAGAGAGCGCTGCCCGAGTGGCCAGCTGCACAGCCGCGTCATCAAACAGTGCAAGTGCAGCAGGCCTACTGTCGGAAAGAAAGCAGACCCGGGTCCCGGAGGCGTGACGGCCGCGCGCCGGGCTGCGCGCCGTGCCGCCCGCGGCCCGGCAGGCTGCCAGCACCAGTCACGGTGCAGTGCCACTTCTACTAGGCCTAACGTTACTACTAAGTAGGCAAGCGATTGATCACGAGTGACCAAGCCTCGCCTCACAGTAAGGCCGCCTCCTAGTAAGTAAAAGTAGCTACCTTGCTAGGCCCCACTGCTTCGCAGGGCGTGATCCGGCGGCGAACCTGCCGGTCTGCCCTGCGGCCCCTGCCAGTCACCCACCATGGCCAGTGATGATGAGGGGCCCGCCGGGCCGCGCCTGGCCAGTGCCAGCTTCGCTCCAGCCTCCAGGTAGCCAGCACAGGTAGAAGTTAGCGAAGTAGCAGCGGCGCATCCGGCGTCCGCGTCCTTGTGCCAGAGCGCTGGCGGCTGACTAGCTAGGTGCCACGGGAAGGTTGGTCAGAGGCTAGCATCTGTCGACTTCCGAGTTGGAGGCGGCTGATGCTTTACTGGCTGGCCGCGTCAGCCGTGCCCCGGGCCGGCGGGCTCCCCAGCCTTCTGCAGCCATGAGAGAGCCAAGTTAGTCTGAGCTCGCGAGTTGTTTGGCTGCTGCTCAGCGCCAGAGCGCTGCAGGCGGCGCCTGCACTGCAGGCAAGCAGCCCAGGCAGCCTCCTTGAAGTTGAGCGCGGCGCAGCCGGGCCGGCGCTCGCGGCTGAGCTGGGTGCTGAGCAGGCAAAAGCTGCCTGGCGTCCAAACAGGCAGGCGTGCGCGCGTACTGCCGGCGGCCACGAGCGGTGCAAGCGCCGCCGAGGCGCGATGCCGCGAGCCTGCGATGAGGCGCGCATGAGGCGCGACTTGGACGCGGGGACCCAGTTTCGGCCGCCAGACGAGGGTACGCGCGCCGCGTAGCACGCGGGACGGCCGCCAGCGGGAGGGGCTACACTGCAGGCTCCCAGCTTCGCTCGCTTCCACCGGGCTGGCCGCTGCTGGCAGCGCTGCGCGGCGGCCGCGCGGCCCGGGAGTCCGAGCCTGTCGCCGCGTCGCGCACGCTTGACCGGGTCGGAGGGTCCTCGACTCCTCGCCTCGCCTTCAATTTTCTTGCCGGCCGCCGCGAGCCGAGCCGCGTTGCAGTGGCCGTCCGCGCCGCGCCGCGAGCCGCCGCGCGCCGAGCCGAGCGCGCCGAGCGACCCGAGCTCGACGAGCCGCACGGCCGCGCCGCCGCGCTGCCGCGCCGCCGCGACGCGCTCAGGCCTTCGTCGTCTCGCCCATGTCAGTTGTCGGTCTGCCGCCAGGCCGCCGCGCCCGGGCCCTCAGGGCAGGCAGGCTGCTTCGAATTTTGAATTCAAATCCGCGCGGCCTCGTGACGGTAGCGGCCGCGGCCTGCGCGCGAGACGGACGAGGGCCTCGAGCCGAGGCTCGGACGCGCGAGGACTCGCGCAGCGCCTGCTGGCCGCGCTGCGCTGCGCAGCGCAGGCGGCGCAGGTAGAACGAACGAAAGAGAGACAAGAAAGAAAGCAGCCAGAAAGAAAGAAAGAAAGAAAGAAAGAAAGAAAGAAGGAAAGAAAGGAGGAGGAAAGAAAGAAAGAAGAACAGAATTCGAATTAGAAAACAAACCTCGTTCGCGCGGCGCCTCGAGGCCGGAGCCCCTTGCTGCAGTGCTTGCTCGGCGGCTTGCTCGGCTTGCTCGGCTTGCTCGGCTTGCTCAGGCTCGGCTCGCTCGGCTCGATCGAGCGACCAGCGCGCCGGCGGGCTGCGCGGGCGTGCGCGGCGGAGGCGGGCTCGGCGCGCCGCCCGCAAGCGTCACCCAGCTGGCCGGAGCGGAGCGCCCGGGCCGCACGCGCGTGCGGCCGCGGCCGGCGGGGAGCGGGCGCACGATCGGCAGGCGCTGTCACGCGGGCTCAGCTCAGCCGGCCAGCTGAGCTCGCCTGACAGCCTGGGAGAGAGAGCTCCAAGTAGCTGACCTTCTTACCAACCAACTAACTTCCCTCCCAGATCAGCTGCTGGCTAGTCAAGCAAGCGCAGCGAGGTCTAGCGAGCGAGCGAGTGCTGTGCTGTGCCGCGCCGTGACCGGTGCTGGTGCCGGTGCCCGCCACCGCTCGGCGCCTGCAACGCGACGGCGCCCTCTGGCCAGCTAGGCTGTAGCTAGCCTGCGTGCCTGCCTGGCTGGCGCTTCCCAGCCAGGCTATTTAGCAGGGAAGGCCTGACAGTGAAGCCTGGCCGAGCCAAGCGGCAGTCGCTCATTGGACCGCGGGTCGTGCGCGCGAGGCAGCGCGACGCACCGGCAGCACATCCATCCATACATTCATTCGATCGTTCAATCAATCGCTCCGAGTCGTAGTCGCTCGAGCGCCGGGCGCCGCTGGAAAACCTAGCCCGTCGCCGACCCGAGCCGTGCTTGCGCTCGCGCGCCGCCGGCTCCCGGCGTCCCTCTGCGACATCGCCTCCAACTCCACCTCCTCCTACTCCGGCGCGCGGCCCGTGCCAGCGCGGCGCCGCAGGCAGCGCGGCCGCTCGGCCGTCCTCGCGGGCGCCGGAGGCGGGCGGAGCGCGCGGCGTCAGCAGACCGACCGCCCGTGCGCAGCGCGGCGCGGCGCGGCGCGGCGCCGCAGCGCAGCGCAGCGCAGCGTGGACGCGGGCGCGGGCGCGGGCGGGGCGCGGGCGTGGGCGTGGGGCGCGGGCGCGGGCGCGGGCGCGGGCGCGGCGGCGAGGCGAGGCGAGGCGAGGCGAGGCGAGGCGAGGCGATCGAGAGCAGAGGGGCGGGCGAGGCGCAGCGTCGCGGCGGTGTGGCGGCGGCGGTGGCGGCAACTAGCGCGGCAACTTGCGCGGCAATTTGCGCGGCAACACAAGCGCGATGGTGAGGGGAGAGGACGGCTTGGACGGGGCGGCGCTCGGCTTCGGAGGCAGCGCGCACACGAGGGTGCGGTGCGTGCGGCGCAGGCGCACGGACAAGTCGCCCGGCGTCGGCGAGGACCCGGGCACCACGACTGCGGTGGACGCGGCCTTCCTGGTCGCCAAGCTGCTTGGATCGAAGCCGGATGCGCCTCGCAAGCCCTCACTGGCGCACCAGTCCGCGTCGGCATCACAAGAGCAGCAAGAGCAAGAGCAGCAGCAGCAGCGGCGAGCCGGGGAGCGCTCGGCGGCCGTGTCGTTGCCGCGGGACGGTGGTTCGAGCGCTCCGCTCACACACGCGCAGGCGTCGCCGTCCGAGGAGGATCAGCATACAAGCGGCGATGCCAGCCCACCTGCGCGCTCGTCGACGCCGTCACCAAGGCCGCCGCCCCCGGCCGCAGGCAGGTCCAACCTAGCGCTGCCCATGTTGTCCTGGATGCCCAAGGAAAATCGGCAAGCCTCGATCGCCACGGAACCGAGTGAGGAGCGCCGCGTGGCCACGCAGAGCGCGGAGCTGGTCACGAAGGTGCTCATTAGCGCGGGTGCCGTCGAGGGCGGCAAGGGCCCGTACTCGGTGAAGGCGCCAGGAATGCCCTTTGCATTGAGTGCGCACGAGTATAGGACGTTTTTGTGGATTGAGTCGGGTCGACGCAAACTTGAACGCCTGGAGCAGGGCGCCTCCGTCGAGGGTCAGGGCCAACCGCGGCAAGAACAGCAGCACCAGCACCAGCTCCAGCAGCACAAGCACCGGCAGGGTCAAGTGGAAGCAAGGTATGCAGCGGGCGGCAAGCGGCCGCTGCCAGACTCGATGGCCTCGCCAACCTCCTCGCAGGGTAGCAGCAAACGACGAAGGGCAGCCGATCCCGCCGTCCTCGGCAGACGGCTGAAGCTGTACGTGGAGCGGAGCAACCCACTCTTATTGGGCAGGGTGCTCAAGGTGGAGGCCCGCCTGCTGCCTAGCGCATCGGCCTCAAAGTTGGCGCTGGCCGCCTTGTACAAGTGCTGCACGCTGCGAGCCAAGGAACGCATCGTGACGATGCTCATCACCTTTCTGCACCGGGTGCGGCCTGGCTGGGACCGGGACCCGGCGCTGCTCGTGCTACCCGATGAGTGGCTAGAGCCCAAGCTCGCCGGCGCGCACATGTCCATGCTATGCGTAGCGGTGCGCCACGGTGCCCAGGAGGCGGCTGGGGCGCTGCTGAAGCACACTGAGCTGCCCGTCTCGCACCGCATGGTGCACGGCGCCACCCCTCTAATCGTGGCCTCGTACCAGGGCAATGCGCACATGGTGCGCAAGCTGCTGGACGCTGGCGCCGACCCACAAGCCCACATGATCAACAACATCACGCCACTCGCCGTGGCCTCCTTTTGCGGCCACTGCGAATGCGCCGCGCTGCTGATACGCGCCGGCGCCGACCCCAACATCGCCTCAGCCGATGGCACGACGCCGCTCATGTGGGCGGTGCAAGCCAATCACAAGGACATGGCGCGCTTCTTGTTGGCGGAAGGCGCGGATGTGAACGCCTGCAAGGCAAACGGCTCCTCACCCATCATCGTTGCTGTGCGCCATGGCCGCCCCAATCTCATTCCCATCCTCGGCGAGCACGGTGGCGACCCCAACCTCGTCCTGTCCAACGGCGCCACGGCGCTCGTTCTAGCCTGCGCGAACGGCGATTTGGCGGCTGTGGACCATCTGCTGCGCCTCAATGCGGATATGGCCAAGCGCCTCGACTCGGGCGCGCACGCGCTCGCCTATGCCTGTCACCGCGGTCATCGCGACATCATCATGCGCTCCATTGCGCACGTGCGCGAGCTGCCCTCGGCGGACTACGACCGTCTTCTCATGATCGCGTCCATTAAGAAGCACACCGCCATCGAGGCTTGGCTCGAGCTCTACAAGCAGCACGGCGCGTTTACGGACGTGCACTTTGCCTGCTCGCTCGGCGATGTGCAATGCGCCTTTCAGCTGCTCAAGGAGCACGGGCCCTTTGCGCCCAAGGACGTGCACGCTCTGCCGCTCCTGGCGGCGCCCTCGCTTCGCGTCCTTGTGCACGAGGCCATCCGACCCTACTCGCGCCGCACCGCCTACCTCTGGCCGGCCAATTTCAACCGAACTGTCAGGCAAATTCTCTGTGCGCTCCGCGCCGGCCAGCTCCGCGACGTTTTTCTCGAGGTTCTCTCCTTTTGCGACCGCGACTGGTTCCCTTCTGTTCAATGATTCTCAGTCAATGATCTGCCCTGTCACCATGATGAGTTTCCTTCGTTTTCTTTCTTTCTTCTGTTTTTATGTATGTGTGTGGGGGGGGGGCAGGGGGGGATATCAACTCTCACTGTCACAGAATTGCATTCGTCGGACACATCTTGCTCTCGCTCTCGTTGGCGTCACGTCACAATCGTTATCACTCGGAAGCTCATTCTCTATTCTGTCCGTCAAAATGTCCAAGAGGGACTCTAGCCTAGCTTGGATCTAAGAACAGACTTCCCTCACTCATCGTCACCATCCTCGTCATCCTCTTCGTCCTCGTCCTCGTCATCAGAGTCCTCCTCCTCCTCGTCATCAGAGTCCTCCAACATCTGAGACAGCACGAGCTTGGTGACGGGCGAGGCAATAATGTCGTCGGGAAGGCCGGTGGTATCGTGCACGTCAGCCCAGCGCGAGGCGACCTCGTCGGTGACCAAATCGTCCTCGTAGAGCTTGGAGAGGATAAAAGGAAAGGCGGTCTGGGCCGCGGCGAGGTCGGCGCGCACGGAGATCTGCGCCTCCGCCGGGTTGAAGACGCGGTTCTGCACCGAAAGACCGACGCCAGCGGCGTGCTCAGGGCCGTAGAGCAGGAGCGTCTCAATGCTGGTAAGGAACGCGAGAGCCTGAGAGGGCTCGGAGCAGAGCTTCTCGAGCGTGGGGCGCCAGTGCTCGATCTGCTCGAGCATGGCAGCCAGCGCGGCCTCCTTGGTGGCAGGCGGCGGAGAGAGCGCGGGCGCCAGCATGGTGACGGCCGAGACGAGCACGAGGTCCTCGAAGGTGCGGTTCTCGGCGTACTTGTAACAATTGAGCTCCAGGAGCACATTGTCGTGCTCGACGACGCCGGCGGCAGCGAGCGAGGTGACGAGGTCAGCGATGCCACGCACGAAGCGCGCGTCGTCGTTGAGGCCGACGATGTTGACGGCGGCGCCCTCTTCATCGTCCTCCTCCTCAAGCGAGGGAAAGCCGGCGAAGACGGTCTCACGCGCCGCCTCGAGCTCTGTGCAGGCCATGGAGTCGCTGATGGCGCCAAAGGCAGCAGCGGGCAGGCCGGCGGCCGAGATGGCTGCGGCCGCCCAGGCCGGCGGCCCGGTGCGGCTCGGGTCCGTGTAAAGAAAGCCGATGCCGTCGGCGCCGACAACTTCGGTGCTGTGCTCCTCGTCGGCATTAGCATTGGCGTTGTCGGCGTTGTCGGCATGGTCAGAGCTGGAGTCGTCGGATCCCACGGCGCCACTGGCCTCGTTGTTGACGTCACGGTCGTCGTCAGAGAAGTCGCCAAAATCGGAGTCGTCATCGCCGCCGTCGAGCGCGGCCTGCGCGCCGGAGCGCGCCGTGACGCGCGAAAAGGCCGGCACCTTGGCGTTGGCGCCAATGACGACGCCAAAGGAGAGCACGGTGCCGCGCCCGATCTGCGCGCCGGCGCCGATCACGACGCCGCTGCAGAGAACGGCGGACTCAACAACGGCGCCCTCGCCGATGGAGACGTCGCCCCAGAGGTACGAGCCGGAGACGGAGGCGCTGCGGCCGACGTAGCAGTGGTCGCCCAGCACGGCGTCGCGAAGCACGGCGCCCTCGTCGATCTCGGAGCCGGCACCCAGCACGCAGCCCTTGCCGACGTCGGCGGAACGCGCCACGCGCACGTTGCGATCCAGGTAGCGCAGGCCGCGCTGCACGGCGTAAGCGGTGCGGTCCGTGGCCCAGTTCGCGTCCGGGACGAGCGGGTAGAGCCAGCGGCGCACGACGTCACGCGAAATGGCGTCGTAGGTGCGGAAGCAGCGCACGCGGCTGGCGTAGTCGCTCTGTGAGGTGAGCTCGTGCGCGTGGATGCGGTAGCCGAGCTCGTGGTTTTGCACTTCGTTGCGAACGTAGTCGCGGCGCAGGTCCTCGTAATCGTAATTCTCGACGATCTGCAGCAGCATCTCAGGCGTGCAAATGTCAATGTTACAGTCGAGCAAGTCGGCGCGCAGCTCCAGTGAGGGGAACTCCTCCACGAGCGAGCCGTCCTTGAAGCCGGTCTGCTCGGCATTCAGGTCGTTCTCGTACTTGAGCACCTGGCGCGTGCGCGCGTCGAGCGCCAGCACGAGCTCCTCGCCGAGCGGGCGCAGGCGGTTCTTGACCTGATCCACGCGGCTAAAGAGCATGGTCATGACGCAGTTCTTGTCCGCCTTCCGCCGCGCCTTGTGCGCCTCCAGCACGGGCCCCAGCCGCACGTTGGAGACCACGTCGCCGCTCACCAGCACGAAAGGGTCCGAGCGGATCAGGTCCATGCCGTCCAGCTCGCGCAGCGCATGGCACGCGCTGCGCGCCGCGCGCAGCTTGATCACGCGCACCTCGCTCGCCCAGCGCGACGCCTTGAGGTAGGCCTCCACCTGATCGCCCAGCCAGCAGCACACCACGAAGATCTCCTTCACGCCCGACTCCGCCAAGAACTCCAGCGTGTACTCGATCAGCGGCACATTCGCCAGCGGCAGCAGCGCCTTGGGCCGCTCCAGCGTCACCGGCCGCAGCCGCGCCTCGAAGCTGTCCGCGAAGACCACGGCCTGCAGCGGCACGCTGTCGTTCTGCGCCGCCGCCGACGCCTCCGCGCTCGCCGCCGCGTCCGCGCCGCCCTTGCCGCGCCGCTTCGCGCCCATGGCGCCCGCTCCGCGCCGCTCCGCGCCGCCCCGCGCCGCTCCGCGCCTCGCCGCGCTGCTCCGCGCCTCGCCGCGCCTCGCGCCGCCGCTCTGCGCGCGCGCCTTGCCGCTCTGCGCGCGCGCCTTGCCGCTCTGCGCGCCGCCCACGGCGGCCAGGTCCGAGTCGCCGTCGGCGCCGCCACTCGCTGTCACAAGGCGCTGGTGATGACGGGCGAAGGCAAGTCAAGTCACGGCTAATACGCTACGACTCGGACTTGGAGGCTGCCGCGGCCGCCGCGGCCCGTCGGCGCCGCCACTCGCTGTCACAAGGCGCTGGGGATGACTCGGACAGGCGAAGGCAAGTCACGGCTCAGAAGCTACGACTCGGACTTGGAGGCTGCCGCGGCCGCCGCCACGAAGTTGAACTTGAGGAAGGGCTACTTCTAGGATCTTAGCTCCAGAGTCCGGGCCCCAAAGCGCAACGGAGCTTGTCTCGCGGCGTACCGACGCGCAGGCAGACCTGCAAACAACCGCGTGGCGCCGAGTCGGAGGTGGCGCACGGCGTTGTGGCGCGGCCAGCGCGCGAACGGCTGGGCGCGGCCCCTCAGCTCTCTCTCTCTCTCCCTCTCTCTCTTTCTTTTGTTTGTTCTTTCCCAGACCACACTCTCTCAGGCTGGCTTCAAGTTCGAAGGAGCTCAGCTCCCTCTCTGAGAAGGCGACGGCCGCGCGAGGGGAAGCACCCCAAAGAAAAGCCCGGGAATGCAGGCTGGTAGATCAGATCCGCGTCCAGACTCTTTCAAGTTCAAGTTGCCAGGCCAAGCACCTGCGAAGAGAGGTGAAGCAAACTCCATGAATCGATTGGGGTCAGCTCAATGCTCGAGCCGATCTCGAAAGACCAGCGCGACTCCGAGACGTCAAGGCCGAGCGTCCGCCGGTGACCATTGAGCACTGCAGACGCCGACAGGGCCCCTCATGTGCCTCTGACTCGGCAGAGGTTGTCTTGATGTGGGCTGGGGTTCTGAAAAATGATGAAGCGGGTCGGGCATGCAGGCGTCGCTCTAGTTGAACTTTCCCGCTCGGGCCCTGTCGCACGCCGTCCCTTGATAGGTTCCCCGGCGATGCGACGAAACGGAGGACACTGACCGCGAGGCAGCCATGCATCGCACGCCGATGCGGAGACCATGAAGGGGACTTCGCTCGAAGAGAAAACCATTAGCATTGGCACGGATCCGCTCGCGTTGACCCCGCATACACCAGAGGAGCAGTGGACCCTGGTACGCCGTTGCCTAGATTTGAGTTACCATGAGTCGCAAGCGGGCAAGTCCATCGCAAGGATGAGCAACTTCAAGTTGGAATGCGCCAGTTCAAACCGCGTGGCTTCTCGGTGCCGTACAGGTTCACCCACCCAGTTGTCTTGCCCTCCGAAGTCGTGCTTGGTTCGATTCGAGAGCCTGAGGCACCGGCAGACTCGGAGGACTCACGGCCAGAGGCAGGGCGGTACGCCGAGGTACGCCGAGGCGGTCGACGCCGAGGCGGTGGACAACAGGAGCCCGATCCTGTGAAAGCCAGGGCCGTCCTTGCGCGTGCCGACCGTGCGCTAGACGCTCTCCTTCATGAAGGCGTTATCGTCGGCTGCGCGGCTGTTTTGCTCTGCGTCTCCAGCGTTGCAAGTGCCACTTCGCCCGTGATCTCGCCTCGGGAGCAATTTTTCGCCAAGGGCGACGTTGTCCCGGGTCTCGTGCGCAAGAAGCACCGTGAAGACGAGGAATTTGGCATCGTCTATTCTGTGGCGAGGTCTGATTGAGGCGGCGAGCTTGTTCACGGAGAGTTCTGGGCCAGCCCAAAGGAGCCGTCGCACTTCATGTTCCTTCAAGCTCGCGCTTCGTGCTCCTGCAGGGGCGCACTCGCATATGCTCCACGCCCTGCCGCGCCAGCGCACGGCTTGGGCTAGCCGTGCACCCTCTGTCGCGCTTCGCTCCTTTTTCAAGACGCAGCGGCCTCCTTCGCTCTCCGAGTGCTTCTGACGTTGCGCCACGCCGCACAGCACCGCGCAAGCGCCGCCGGAGCGCAGCCCATTGCCCAAGCGCCGCGCAAGCGCCGCGCAGCGCCGCCTCACGACGCTTCCGAGTCGTCGCCGCTGGGGCATTGGCGCGCTGGAGCGCACCCTGCTCTCCCGCGCTTTCCCGCAGCTAGGCTCCAGGACAGCCTGAGGGGCTGGGCTCGAATTTTGCAGACACGGCACTGCAGCGGAGGAGGCACCCAGCCGGCGAGATCGCGAGGTGCATGCGCAGCCTGAGTTGGGTGGGTGAAGAGCCTTCGAGTTCGCGACGACTTCTCGCGAAGCAAGGCTGGCTCGGCGCCCAGTGAGTCAGCAACGTCGGGCTCGCCGTGTCCGCAGACGACCAGGTCACCCGTTCGTTCGTTGGAGAAGAAGGGCCACTCGGAAAATGCAGCCCGGGGTTCAAAGCTTTGTCGAGGCGCGTGGTCAGGCGCGAACTTGAAGGTCCACACTGCAAACTTGAAGCGTCTCGCCGTCAACCGGTGTCGGCGCAGTCCAGGCTCCGACGGCCCGGGTGGACGGCGCGCTCGGGGGAGCTTGCAGTGATGTGCAACACTGCAACCTCCTCCCGCCCGCGTTGCTCACGTACCCGCCCACCAGAATCCAGCACCGGGGGCGGCACCTCCGAGTCCTCGGCCGCAGCCGCCGCCGGGCGGTGAACAGGGTCGAGCAAAGTCGACTCGGAGGCGCGTGGCCGCGCGCGAACTTGAAGGTCCACCTGTGACCTGGCCACAAACTTGAAGCGTCTCGCCGTGAACCGGTGTCGGCGCAGCCCAGGCTCGGACGGCCCGGGTAGACGGGGGGGAGCTTGGAGTGCAAGCTTCCCCCGCTCGCGGTGGCCCACGTACCCGCCCACCAGCACCGGAGGCGCGTGTCTTGCCACGAGGTGCTCCGCTGCTGTCATCATGGCATCACGGCGCGTGCACAGCCTGAGGCCTCATCACATCACAGGCACCACTGGCCTTCCGAGCCGCCGGAAGTTCAAGGCGCGCGCCTCGCGCTCAGCGCTGGCAGTGGCTGACCGACCCGAGCTGCGGCCACGGCTGCAGTGACGCGCAGTGATGATGACTGGCAGGCTGCCTGCCGGCGTACTCACATCAGCTCAGGCTATGCAGCTGAGCAGCACTGGCAGTGCAGCATGGCGGTGTCTGGTCAATGTGCATGGCATGCACAGCCTGGGGCACTGGCACTGCACGCGAGGTTGCCAGCCAGGCTGCCGAAGCGGGTTGCCAAGAATGGCGCACGCCCAGCAAGCCGATGATGATTGGCTGGCTGGCCGCTGGCCGACGTGGCTGGCACGGCCCCCTGCGGGCCTGCACTGGCAGTTTCTGGTACTGGCAGCGGGCACGCGGTGATGGCGGATCGGCTCAGGCTGCCTGCAGTCACTGCAGATTGGGCTGATCATGCGTGACCTCCTGGCATGCTCCGAGTCGGAGGCCTACTAGTGAGGCTCCCGTGCGATGGAAATGAAGTTACCGGGGGGCTGTGCCAGCCGGCGAGTCACGACTCGGATTCGCGATCCTAAGCCTAGCTAGCTAGAGGCTAGCCTGATTCGGACTGTGAAGCGCCCGGGCCGCGAGTGGCGAGGCTACCTTCGTAGCAAACAGTAGCTCTCCAGCTGGTAGCTCTAGGTAGGTAGGTAGCCTGCAGTGTAGTACTAAGTACGACTCGGAGCGGCGTCTGGTCGCGCGTCGCAGGAGGAGCGCGCGCCACTGCAGCACTCAGTCTGCAGCGGCCAGCCGGCGGGCCGCGGGCCGACTGGAACTGCCAACTGCAGCCATAGGCCACGGCTCGGCTCTGCACCCGGTGCACCGCTACTCATGGCAGCAGGTGCTGGCCCGGAGGTACGCTTTTTTGCTGCCGTCACCGGCAGTGCAGTGTGCAATGGGCGCGCGCCGCCTGGCCGCCGGGATGGCCCGAGGAGCTACGATCTACGATCTGGGGCTGCAGCAGCCTGACTGCAAGCCTGGCTGGCCAGTAACTTACCTCTAGATAGTAAGCTGAGGCGCAGTGCCAGTGGTATGGTATGGTAGCTCGCACTGGCAGCGCTTGATTGAGCGGCAAACCCGTTCGAGCTCGCCGCTGGGCGAGTCACGGCGAGCAGGGGGGGGGGCGACGAGGGGAGAAACCAGCCAGGCAGGCAGGCAGGCTGCAGGCAGGCAGGCAGGCAGGCAGGCAGGCAGGCAGGCAGGCAGGCAGGCAGGCAGGCAGGCAGGCAGGCAGGCAGGCTGGCAGGCAGGCAGGCAGGCAGGCAGGCAGGCAGGCAGGCAGGCAGGCAGGCAGGCGAGCCGCCTGCGCGAGCGCGCGAGCCCAGGCGCGAGGCAGTCCGGCGGCATCGCGTGAGGGGCGAACAGTGCAAGCAACGAAATGCACACCGGGACCATGAGCGCACTGCTGGCGCTTACGGTGCTCGCGCTGGCGATGGCGATGGCGATGGCGGCTACGCCTAACACCATGCCCTATCATTTGCAGCCCGGGTGCGTTCTGCATGGTGATGTGCGTCACATTCAGACTGATTTCAATGCCCACACGTGGTACGAAGACGGGAACCCCTTCAAGACAATCTCGGACGTGGCCAACGCCAAGGTTTGCCGCGATAAATGCATGGATCACTGGGTTGCGAGCATTAGGCGAAGTGTCAACATCCAGGATAATCAAGGCTGGCATTACCTCTGGGACGCAAACGAGGATGGTTACAACAACTTCGTGGCCGTGCACGACTGGAACGGCGTCGACAGCATCAAGAGCAAATTCGACAACGACAACGCCAAGTACTACTACGTTCCGCCGTGTTATCAAGCATCTTTCTGGAACAACAACCGAAATGGCAACGCGGGCGTTGTGAACCCCATTGACCGGAGAGACAGAAATCATTGGGCGAAGGGCGGGCTGTGCAATAACTGTCTGAGCAGTGTCGAGGTGTGGATCGATTACTCCGGCTCCGAGATGTGCCAGAAAATGGGGAACAAGGCCCGAAGCGAAGACCATCATCCGTGCCTGTCGTGGGCCTATGAAGCGGACACCAACAAATGCAAGCTGTACTCGGGCGCAATGACGAACAGTGGACAACCGTACACGAGTTCACAGGGTAAATTTCACGGCAACCTGTACTGCGGCAGCAAGATCTACACCTTTGGCCTGGTAGCGCAAGAGCGGCCTGGCTGCGTATACGAGAACTATTACAAGGATGACACCCCGCTCCAAATACAAACCCAGGACAACCTTCACGATTGCCGTCGAGCTTGCATCAGCCACGCAGGTTGCGAGTGGTTCAACTTTTATCCTAACACTAAGGCGTGCCAGCTCATGCCAAATCGGGACTGGGACTGGGACTCCACGGAAGGATTCAAGAGCACGACAGAATGGGTGCTCACGGGCTCGAAGCACTGCCCCACCTGTCGCGCCGGCTACTACATGGACAGGACGAAGCATGATAGCACGAGCACGAGTGACGCGTGCGAGAAGTGCCCGAAGGGGTCGTGGTGCACCGCAGACTGGGAAAAGCATGACTGCAACAACGAGGACCTGTGCCCCGAATTTTCCACAACACGCCCGAAGCACGACTGCCCCGCGTACGAATTTCCAGTTCCCAATTCCGACGACGGTTGCCAGCCGGTCCACTGCCTGCGAACCCAGCTCGGCGCGTCGGGACAGAGCCTGTCGACCGGCACTTGCTCCCAGGGCGTGTGCTACGGCTACAAGGGCAACACCTTTGGCAACGGCTTATGCGACTCGTGCAGCCACCGGCAGTATAGCGGGCGCATCTGCCAGCACAACATCTGCAGGGGCTCGTCTCTCGCGAACGAGCTTACGACGCTTGACCAGACCTCCGGGGGGGACCTGGGCTACGTCCTCTCGGGCGACTTCGACTTTGCCACATACTACCGCGCAGACGACCTGAGCTTCGAGCAGCAGATGGACACAAGTGGTGAGCTCGTGCTAACCGCAACCTTCAAATCGTCCATCCTAGCTGAGACGGTTGCTTCGTGGACCCTCGCCATGACGGGGGGCACTGACGCGGCGAGCTTCGCCAACACGGTGTCCTGCTCGGATGCGGAGCCTTTCACTTCGCTAGGCGGTGGTCAGACGATCAGGTTCAATCAGGGGTTGGCATTCGACAAGCGCGATCCTGGCATCAGCTACACGGCATGTCTCACCTCGGTGTACGCCACGGGGAAAAGTGACCGCCCTGTGGCCTGGGGCGAAGCCGGCAATGGCGACGCACGTGGCTCGTGGGAGGGCTGTGAGGTGCGGACGACCTTGTGGCACGCAACGACGACCTGGACGGTGCTCGGTGCAGACGGCACGACCAAGATCGAGGGTATCACCATCACTTTTAGCATGAGCAACGACGCTAGCGCCGACCCGCTGCGCACGGTGGTCTCGGACAGCTCCAAGGCGACTGTTGCAGCGGTCGTCGTCGAGGAGCCCGAACCCGGAAGCGGAGACGTCTGGGACGCCTCGCTCATGGTCGTGGACGCAACGCGTGTCCTTCCTGGCTCCGCAGAGCCGACGAATGCTGGCCTCGTCGTCTGTACTGGCAGTGATAGCAGTAACCCTTGCGGCACCTACGAGGCGCTCGGGTCGACCCTCGACATATCCCACCTGAACTTCGAGAAGCCCTTCTACCTGATGGATCTCGAATCGAAAACCCTCCAAGGCCACGTCATGATGCCGTCCAGCGCCCTGCTCAGCTTCGACGCCTCTGCCTGCGGCGTTCAGGGCGTTACAGTGACTGTGGTCTCCGGAGGCGAGGCGATGGCTAGCACGGTGACCGCAGCCGACGGGAGCTTCAGGTTCGCGGTCGTCAAAGGCTTGACGTACACCTTCCAGTTCTCGTACAACAACCACACCTTCGCGGCACTCGCGGGTGACACGGACGCCGCAAGCCTTCTCGGCGCAGGCATCGCGGTAATCTCAACGACCGATGTGAACGCCTTTTTTGTGGACACCACTGTGCGGGCACTCGACTTCTACATGGCGGCAACCGAGTGCGGCTACGCCCTCGGCCCTCGAGAGCTTACCGTCGGAGTCGCAGGCTGCAGCGCCTCTGCAACCTTCTCCCTGGACGAGGAGCTGGACACCGCCCTGGACGTGCCGGCCAATGCGATCACCTGGGGCCTGACTTTCCAGATGGCCGATAACGTGGCCGTGGGCGACAGCTACAGCTATCTCTACCCCGACACCGCGAGCCGGACGCTGGATCTGACCCTCGACACTGCGGATAACACCTTGGTCGAGTTCGTGCACCACCCGATCCCGGAGCTGGAGGTGCTGATTCAGGCAACGAGCCTGGAGTTGGACAACTGCTCGGGCGTCGACGCAGATGTGGTCGTCGTGGGCAACCGTCAGACGCCTGTCGGCGTCAGGACCGAGACGATCTACAACGGTCTGACGTGTCTTCTTCTTCCTGCCGGCACGCAGGCTCGGCTTTCCGGGAACCTCGCGCCCGGGCTCGACAACAGCGTGGAGTGCGGTCTCAACAACCCTTGCTGGATCCCCTTTGAGACGGTCTTGGAGGGCGGGGTCAACAGATCGGCTGCGCTGCGCCTGGCGTACGTGGGCGAGGCCGGGGCGCTATTCAACTCGTCCGTCCCCGAGCCACTGGACGATGAGGGCGTTGCCGTGCGCTTCGTCCGCAAGTTGGACGCCGACGTCCACAACGAGAATTTCTGGTCCAGTGACCAGGGTGCGCCCGCCTCGGCGGACCTCAAGATGCTCGTGCTGGGACTCATGGTCAACGAGGCAGCCTCGACTGTGGCCTACACCAAGAACGACACAGTCCCCATCGCATTCCTCTACGCCCCGCCCGTGACTGCCGTTGACCAGGTGCGGAGCTCGTACAGCGAGATGTCCTGGACCGGAAAGCTCACAACCGAAACGACCGTGATCAATTCCAAATCTACCGATACTGTAGAGGGGTATGCGACGTCGCACTACTCCGACGTGTCAGCACTCATTCGAGTCGTACACGAGGTCAATAATGAGAACACCACGGCGAACTACAAGGTCGAGTCGTACGGCAACACTGTGACCAGCACGTCGGAAGAGCTTAAGCTCACTCTGCAAACGCCAAAGGGTCTCTACGGCGACGATGGCAACATGGTCTTTCTCATGGGCTCAGTCAGTAACTTTTCGCGGACCACGCTCATCACGTTCGACTCGGTGGAGTGCATGATCGAGGGCGACCCTTCGACCGTGTGGAGCCCTCCACGTCAGTCTTTCATCTTCTACTCGCGCGGGGACGTGCGGCGCAGCATGGCCGACATCAACACCGCCAGGAGTGACAGGGAGTGCTTCGGTATGGACGAAACTGCTGAGGAAGATGACGCCAAGATCGAGTTCTGCAATGACGCCGCAAACGCTCACGCAAGTTGGGAGACCCTGCTGAAGGCCTGGGACCAGGACGAGCGCGACGCCCTGAACAACCCACTTGACTTAACGCGCTTCGTCTCCGGCACAAGCTCCGATTCCGGTTCCAACATCTTCACCTTCGGCAGCAGCGAGGTTACCATTACCGAGTCCAACACCAACTTCACGTCAGCGATCATTGACTACCACTCGACCAGCACAACCGAGAAGGGAATAGCCAACGTAGGCGACGGCGCCGGTTTCTATATGGAATCGTCATTGGGGGGCGGAGTTGGTGTTACTTACAGTGCGGTTGTTTCCAGAATCGACTTTCAGGTCGTGCGCACCGATATCGACACCTTTACCTCCGTCACGCAGCAGACGAACTTCACGAGCGATCTGACCACGACCTCCATCTCGTACACGACGCACTTTGACGAGGACTCCCCTGGAGACCAGCTCTCCGTCGCCATGTACAAGTCCCCGCGCAGCGGCGCCCACGTTTACCGCGTCATCGGCGGCACCACGAGCTGCCCGCATGTGCCGGGGACCACTGCGCGTGAGGTCATCGAGCTGACGCCGCTGGGCGACCAGGATCTGGTCCTCGACGGCGATACCGGATCCATGACCTTCCTCATCAACACGGCCAAGTCTGTGGACATGGACGAAGTCGACTTGGTCATCTCCGTGGATTCCGCCAGTGCCGCTAGCGAGATCGTTTACCGCGTGGGTGGGCAGAGCCTGATTTCGCCCGTCGCGCTCACCGTCGCGGTCAACTCGCCACTGACCGTCACCGTCTTCTTCGAGCGGCTCGTTGAGACGGTTGGCGGCAAGGATGTCGTCTTCACGGTCGCCTCGGCCTGCGACAGCGGCACGGCCAAGACTCTCGAGTACAGGCTCGACTGGCCGTCCTCGTGCCCGCCCATCTACTGGTCCGGCGGCCTCATCGCCAAGGGTTCCACCTGGACCGTCTCGACTTCGCGGCCGTCCCTGGACCTCAGCTATGCCCGCGGGACGAGCGCCGACAGCTCTGCCTACACGTCGGAGGTCGTGGCCTGGTACGCTCGTTACGCGGATGGCGTGCAGGCCGGCGCCTGGGCGCGCCTGGCGGACTTTCCGGACGGCGCCACCTCGATGCAGCTCGCTGGCTCCGACCTGCCACTGGCCTCGTACGGCCACTACCTCCTCAAGTTCAACGTGACCTGCCGGGACGCCGACACTCGCCGCATCGTAGGCATGACGGAGTCCGGCCTGCGCCTCGGTCTGCGCGACTCTAGCGGGCCCGAGCTCGTTGCGGTTACGCCTTACGTCACCGTGCGCCAGGCCTCCGGGATGCTGCCCGTCATGGACTTTCGCTTCAGCGAACCTGTGGACTGCAGCCGGAGCGACCTAGAGGCAGACCTCGTCGTCTCCCTCAACAACGGCACCACCTCCGAGATCGCCACCACCGCACTCACTTGCTCGCCCGGGCTCTATATCATCACCGTGTTCGCCGACGTGGACGTGCTCTGGAGCGGCGCGTCCGCAGAGATCACGCTGAGCGGCGTACGCGACCTGCACGGCAACTTGGCCGAGGCCATCGTGGTCACCAGCGACGACGGCGGCGACCGTCGCAGTCGTCGCCTGGCCAGTGCGAACGCGGCCTACACCTTGACACTGCCGGACTACGCCTCGTACGCCTCGGCGCCCTCGTACACCTCTTACCTCCAGGATAGCCAGACGCGTGCGGCCCTGGTCACTGCCGCGCGCGAGGAGCTTCTTCCGTCGACGATCATCCCGGCGACCTACGAATTCGCGACGGGCGTCGACGATGGCTCGGTTCTCGACGATGGCAATTCGGGCGAGAGCACGGTCGCAGCCGCGGTCGGTGGCAGCCTCGGTGCCCTCTTCGTCATCGCGGCCGCCGTCCTCCTGGCTCTCCGCCGCCGCCGGCAGCGTAGGTCTGATGCAGTGGTCGCGACTGCCGAGCTCGTGGACGGTCGACCGGCCTCCTCCTCCAAGATCAGCTCCAGCAACCCTGTCTATGACGGGTCGGTTTCTCCTCCAGTTGCTCGCTCAGCGAGCGGCCGCGTTCGTTCCTTTCTCCGTGCTCTTCTCTCCTCTAGCGAGGGCAGGGAAATCCTTCGCGAACTGCAGCAGCCTTCGGATACGACCCTGTCGCCCACTCACGCGGCCGGCGACAAGGCCTGATCAGGCCCTATCTCATCGCGCATCATGAGGTTGCGCTCTCCAGCCAGCTCTTCTTTTTCCGTTCGTGCTTTCAGTTCTTTGCTTGTTTTTCATCACCAATTGTTCAATTGTTCATGTGGTTGTTTCATCACCAATGGTTTACCAATTGTTCAATTGTGGTTGCCGCCGTTGCTGTGATTCGGACTCGGATTGTTTGTCGGGCGTCTTGTGCTGGTCTTGTGTCTGCGGAGGATGCAGAAGAGAGGATCTTGGCCAGCGCAGCAGGGCGTCCAACGATCTGGCGAGCAGGCCACACTGGCTGAACAGAGAGAGGAGCACATGCTCTGCAGGGGGTGGCGCGACCTTCCTTGATGGCGTCACCTGAGCAAGGCAGCAGAGTATTCTCGCGCGCAGGTCGTGGGCCAGAGCGTCATTGCGTCAAGGTCAAAATGGGTCCCTCGCACGAGTCGATGGCGCCTTGCACGAGTCGTTGCGCCACGTCTCGGCCAGCTCAAGCTGGGACCAACTTGCCGAGGGTCTTCGGCAAGAGGCTGCCAGTACTTCGATCAAAACTGTTGCGCTCCAAGTCAGCATCACCGAAGCCATCCGCCGTCATCGCTTCTTACTCGGACATGTTCGCGTCAGTGCCCTGGTCCACGAGGGCGAGCCGGAGGTCGCGGAGGACAAGCGTCGTGATAATCAGAAGCCATCCTAAGCTGCTCTGCCATTTGCCTTGACGCACCAGGCGCTCGAAGAGGAGCAGGACGACCGAGAGGAGCAGGGCGAATAGAACGCAGGCTAATCAGGATGATCAAGGTTTCCAGCTAGAGCTAGCTAGGCAACCCTACCAGAAACTCAAAGGATGAGGAGGACCATGAAAGGACGTCGAGGGTGTTGTGGTGACAATGTGGACGTTTGGGTCGACTGGCAAGCTAGAACGCCCACGAACAACTACCACCACGACAAAGACGACCTGAACGAGGTGGAGAGCGGCGGCATGGTTTCATTTTTGGAATCAAACTCTCCGACAGCAGTCCCAGATCCGTGGCGGTGCTGGCGACATCCGTCAGGTCGTTGGTGGCCATGGTGGTCGTCGCCGCCATGGGCTGCGCCGACTGCATTGGCACTTGATGGCATCGGCGGCAAGTCGTGGACGTCGTCGATCATGCTCGCCATGACTTGGCAGCCGATGCCATCAAGTCACGTCCACCTTCACCTTCTCGGCCACGCAGCCACTAACAACACATGGCCCAGGACAAGAGCCAGCAAGAGGAATGGTGGATTGGGTTGTATCACAAAGACTTCGATTATGTTCGGTAGCGCTGACTACACAGCCGCGATAAGCAGACACCGCCCCTACGGGATGCACTGAAGCCTCGACCGGGGGCAGGTCCGCTCACAGACAGCTCGAGCATTGCGGGATGCAACAGGCTTAGAAGCACTTGCGGTGGACGATGGACGGGCCAGACTCGTCGTACTCCTGCTTGGAGATCCACATCTGCTGGAAGGTGGAGAGCGAGGCAAGGATGGAGCCGCCAATCCAGACGGAGTACTTGCGCTCAGGGGGGGCGACGACCTTGATCTTCATGGTCGAGGGGGCGAGGGCGACCATCTCCTTCTCGAGACGGGCGGCGAGGCCCTCGTACATGGTGGAGCCACCAGACATGACGATGTTGGCGTAGAGGTCCTTGCGGATATCGACGTCGCACTTCATGATGGTCTGGAACATGGTGTCGTGGACACCCTGGGCCTCCTTGCCGATGAACGAGGGCTGGAAGAGCACCTCGGGGCAGCGGAAGCGCTCGTTGCCGATGGTGATGACGTTGCCGTCCGGGAGCTCGTAGCTCTTCTCGAGGGCCGAGGACTCGGCGGCGAGGCGCATCTCCTCGTCGAAGTCCTGGGCGACGTAGGCGAGCTTCTCCTTGATGTCACGCACAATCTCGCGCTCGGCGGTGGTGGTGAACGAGTAGCCGCGCTCGGTGAGGATCTTCATCATGTAGTCGGTGAGGTCGCGGCCGGCAAGGTCGATGCGGAGCACGGCGTGCGGGAGCGCGTAGCCCTCGTAGATGGGCACGGTGTGGGTGACACCATCACCCGAGTCGAGGACGGCACCGGTGGTGCGGCCCGAGGCGTACAGGGAGAGCACGGCCTGGATGTTGACGTACATGGCCGGGACGTTGAAGGTCTCGAACATGATCTGGGTCATGCGCTCGCGGTTGGCCTTGGGGTTGAGGGGGGCCTCCGTCAGCAGGACGGGGTGCTCCTCCGGGGCGACGCGGAGCTCGTTGTAGAAGGTGTGGTGCCAGATCTTCTCCATGTCGTCCCAGTTGGTCACGATGCCGTGCTCGATCGGGTACTTGAGCGTGAGGACACCACGCTTGGACTGGGCCTCGTCACCGACGTAGGCGTCCTTCTGGTCCATGCCGACCATGATGCCCGGGTGCTTGGGGCGGCCCACGATGGACGGGAAAACGGCGCGGGGCGCGTCGTCGCCGGCGAAGCCGGCCTTGCACATGCCGGAGCCGTTGTCGACCACGAGGGCCTGGACCTCATCGTCGGCCATCTTGCTTGCGGGGTGGGCGGGGCGGCTGCTGCGAAGCTTGCGGAGGCTGAAGGTTGCTGGGCTGGTTGCGGGTCTGCTGCCGCCGCCGCGCCGCGCGGTCGCCGCCGCCGCCGCCGCCGCCGCCGCGGCCCCTCTGCCCCCGTTCGGCCCAGAGTGGGCCCTCTGCGCTCGGAGAGCCCGCAGCCGCCTCCGCCTGAGGTGGCCGCACCTGCACCTCCCGCAGCCCCCCCTCGCTCGTGCCCGCAGCCGCGGCGCGCGCCCGCACCTTCCAACCGCCGTCACCGCGCGCGCGTCCGAGTCGGGCGCCCTGCGCGAGTGAGAGCGATCACGAGAGCGAGAGAGAGAAAAGAAAAGAAAACAAAAGAAAAGAAAAGGAAAGAAAAGAAAGCCCCACTTCCGGGTCCTGCAGTGCACTGCGAAAAGCAGCGAAAAGCAGCTGGGACACCGCGCGCTAACCGCCTTCGGGAGCGCAGCCTGCAGTGCAAGCACGAACTCCAACCGCGCACTTGCCTAGCTAGAAAAGATCAGGATCGAAGATCGGGCCACCGCCGGGGCCCCGGCGAAGAGAGGCGGCCGCCGCCCGGCGCCGGCGCAGCGCCGCCCGCCCGCGCCTGGCCGCCCGCGCTCGGACAGCGCGCGGCGGCGGCGGCCAGCTCGGCTCCTGCCTGCCTGCCTGCCTGCCTGCCTGCCAGCTCGCTGGCGACGGCTGGGCTGCGCAGGCAGGCAGGCAGGCAGGCGCCGCGTGGTCCGCCTTGGAGCGCGGGGCGGACCTCCGCCGGCCGCCCCTCGCCCGCCGCCGGGTCCGGTGCGCGCAACGCCGGCCGCGGCGGGCGCGCGGCCCCGGCGGAGCAGGCCGGCGCAGGCGCGGCGGCCGGCGCCGCCGCAGCGGAACGCGCGGCGCGGGACGCGCGCCTCCGAGGCAGGCAGGCAGGCAGGCAGGCAGGCAGGCAGGCAGGCAGGCAGGCAGGCAGCCGTCGCCGCGCGGCGCGCGCAGCCACGCCAAAGACGCGCGGCGGGCGCGGCGGGCCGGCGCGCGGCCAGGCCGCGCGGCAGCGAGGGAGCGGATGCGCGCCGCGCGATCACGAGCGGCCAGCGGGCGGGAGCGAGCGAGGGAGCACGGGCGGCGGGCGGAAAGCAGGCAGGCAGGCAGGCCGGCAGGCGGCCAGGCGAGGCGCGCGGCGCTGCGGGGCTGCGGGCCCGCAGCGCGCACACCCCGCCGCTCGTCGTTCATCCGCCGCCCCGCTGACTCTGAGCCACCGTGGGGAGGAGTTGAAGCAGGCACTGCCAGGCAGGGAGGGAGGGAGGGAGAGAGGGAGGGAGGGAGGGACTCCGAGGGAGGGAGGGAGCGAGGGAGGGAGGGAGGGAGGAGGGAGGCGGGCAGGGAGGCGGCGAGGGAGGGAGCGCGCGCGGGCCAGAGCGCGCTCGAGCGCGGCGGCGGCGCCGCGCGCAGCGAGCCGAGCCGGCCGAGCCGAGCCGAGCCGCGCCGAGCCGCCCGACGCGGCGGCGAGCGATCATGCAGCTGGCGAGCTGGGCCGCGCCTGCAAGCTGCTGCCTGCACTGCACTGCACTGCACTGCACTGCCACCATGGCCAGTGCACTGCACTGCACCGTGTGCACTGCACGCACCAGCACTGCGGCCACGGCCGGCGGCGGCGCGCACACCGTTTTTCGCCAGCGAAGTTGGCAGCGAGGCGGCGAGGCGAGGCGAGGCGAGCGCGCAGCCACGAAGCTAGCAGGCGGCGCGAGCGCGCGCGGGAGCGCGTGCGAGGCAGGCGGGCCGCGCGCGGTGCAGCGCGCCGCAGGCGGCCCGGCGAGGGACTCGCACGGGGTGGTGGCAGCACAGCACTGCGCAGCGCGGCTGTCCACCGCACCATGATGGCTCCCGTGGCGCGGGAGGGGGACGAGTTCTACCTGCACCTGCGCGGCACGCGGCGGCACGCGCGGCGTGGGCTGCGGTCGGCTGTCGATGGCTTACTACGGGTGTGCGACGAGTTCTACCTGCACCTGCGCGGCACGCGCGGCGTGGGCTGCGGTCGGCTGCGGTCGGCTGCTGATGGCTTAGTACGGGTGTGCGGCGCCTGGCTCATCATCCTCCAGATTCCATGGCCGCAAGCAGTGCACGCAGCCGGCCTCGACGATGATCGCCTCCAGCCTCTGGGGCGACTCGGACTAGGCCTACTAGGGCAACTTGAGGGACTCCGAGTCGGAGGCGAGGGACTTGGAAAGCCTCGCGGCGTGGCGCGACTTGCCTCGCAGGGACTCACTCCAAGTCGCCGGTCGGCCAGCCGCAAATCTGGACGGACGAAAGCTCAGCTATGCGGCCGCGGCGGATTTGCTCATGATCTTGGAGCGCAGCATGTGGAGCATGGCGGCGGCAGAGGGCAAGGGGAGAGACTGGGAGGCGATCTCGAGGCCGGGGAAGGTGGCCTGCGCGGCGACCAAGTCGAGGTCGAGGTCGTGCGCGGCGGCGCAGAGGCGCCAGGTGGCGTTGGCGTCCGGCGTGTAGTAGCGGTTGCGAGCCAGAAGGAGGCGGCGCGAGGCGTCGGCGCAGCTGTCGAAGATGGTGCCGACGCGGCTGGGCCCACGCGTGATGAGGCAGTCGTTGCCCTCGAAACGGTGCGCGTGGCCCGGCACGAAGCCCGCGACGCTGAAGCAATTCTGGCCGTCGTAGGGGAAGACCACGACGAGGTTGTCGCGAAAGACCGAGTCGTGGCCGCCGTAGTCCATCTTGAGCCCCTCGGCGTTGAAGAAGGCGTTGCGCTCGATGTGGTAGTACGAGGACCCGTCGTCGTTGTCCACGGCCTGCGAGGCGCCGTAGTTGGCGAAGACCAGGTTGGCCTCGATGCGCGTGGGCAGCGCGTCGAAGCCGTGCGCACCCGAGGCGTCCCAGAGGAGCGGCAGGCGGTCCCACGTGTTGATGGCGCCGTGGTCGCCCGACTCGCGGCACGTGTTGAAGAGCAAGTTGCGCCAGACGCGGTTGCCGCCGCCAAAGCCGTCGTTGAAGTTGATGGCCGCGCGCGGCAGGTTGAAAAACACGTTCTCCTCGAGCCGCGTGCCGCACGCCTTGGCCTGGAACCACGCACTCGACTGCTTCTCGTAGATGCCGATCTCGCGCACCACGTTGCGCCGCACCACCGTGCCTCGCGGCTGCCGCCCGTCGCGCCCGTCCCACTCCCGCGTCACGCCCCACGCCGCCATGGCCGACTCGCCCAGCCACGCGAACTCGTTCTCCTCCAGGACCGCGCCGCGCACGCGACCGTACAGCAGCACGCCGTTCCCGTCCAGCCGCCGGAACACGCACCGCGAGATCTCCACTCCGCGCGCATCCTCCACCATCACCGCCGCGCCCTTGTGCAGGGCCCAGTCCCCGCCCGACGGGACGCCGTACCGCTCCAGGTAGGTGGCGCGCGCGTCGCGGAACCCGACCCCGCGCAGCCGCACGCGCGCCGCGCCGCGCATCGACACCAGCGTCTGCAGCTCCGGCACCACCAGCGCCAGCCGGCCCCGGCCCTCTACCGCGCTCGCATTCAAGACCAGCCGCAGCCTGCGGCTGCCGCGGTCAAAGTAGAACTCGCCCGCCGCGTCCAGCTCCTCCTCCACGTTCTCCACGTACCATGACCCGCTGATGAGCCGCGTGTCCGGTGGTGATGGTGGCGGCGCCCCAGCTGGCGCCCCCGCTGGCGCCCCAGCTGCGGCACCCCCCTCGTCCACCCGCAGCGCCTTGCGGCACCACGGCCCGGCGTACCCGCACTCGTCGCACGCGCACCAGCTGCGCCCGCCCTGCGAGCCGCCGCGCGAGAACAGCAGCCGCCGCCCGGAATCCTCCTGCCGCCCCACGCTCCACATGTTCGTGAACCAGCTCTGCGAGTGCCACGCGTGCACCACGGCCGGCCCGGCAGCCGCGTCGCGCCACCGCGCCATGCGCTGCGCCTCCGAGCTGTTCGCGTACACCTCCAGCCCGACCGGCAGCTCCAGCTGACCGCGCGCCACGCACCGCCGGTCCACTTCCGCCCACCCGCCCCCGGACGAGTTGCCGCACCAGTACGAGCCCTGCTCGCTCAGGTCCCACAGCTCCGAGCACATCCCGCCGCTACCAGACGAGTACCTGTTGTACTCGCTCATCGTCGAGTCGCGCTTCACGAACCCGCTCGGGTTGCCCTCCACGCTCAAGTCCACCAGCGTCGTGCGCGGCCGCGACCCGGGCTCCGGCTTGAGCCACTCCTGCACGCGCTCCGCCTTGTGGCTCACCCCGCGCGCGCTCGGGCTTGCGTAGCCCCACTGCACGCGCTCCGTGTCACCGTTCGGCCACCGCGCGCGTTGGAAGCGCACGTGCGGCTCCAGCCCAAAGAGGCCCTCCATCAGCTCCACCTCCTTCAGCTGCGCTCTCACCTCGACCGTGCCCGGCACCGGCCCGGGTCGCACCGCGCCAGCCGCGCCCAGGTCGATCTCCACCGGTCGCCCGCCGCTCAGCCACGCGCGCCGCGAGTCCGCGCCTCTCTTGAACTGCGTTCTCTCCGACTGCGCCTCTTCGTGTTCTTCTCCTTCACTTCTCTCCAGCGCAGGCCGGAGCGCTTCAGACACCACCTCGAGACCCTCGTCCTCGGCGCCGAGCTCCACGGTCGCCGTCAGGTAGTGCACGCCTGCCGCCAGCACGATGCGCCGGCACGAGTGGCCCTCCTTGCGCGCGACCCGCGACGCTGCCACTGCATCGTGCAGACTTGTGAACCTGCGTCCTCGGCCCACGTCGAGCGTCAAGCACTCGTCAGAGCCATCCTCGTCATCGGCAGCATCGTCGCCGTCTCTACGGTCTGCGAGGCGAGCAGCGCGCCGGCGCCGGCGTTCCTCACGCGCCCGCCGCGTCGCGAGCGCCTCCTGCGCGGCCGCTCGGCCGCAGAACCGCTCCAACTCCAGCGCCTCCATGAGATCCTTGTCCCGGAGCGGCAGCACTGGCGCAAATTCCATGGCCACGCGCCTCGCGCCGCATTCAAGCTCCGCGTCGCCGCCCTTGCCCACGAACTCCGCTGTGAACGCGCTCGCAGCGGCCGTGGCCAGCGCCGTGGACACGGCCATGGCCAGGACCGCGGCGCCTGCCATGACGATGGCCGCCACCCGCGCTGTCGAGCGCCGCGCGCGCGCGACGGCGCTTGAGCGCGCGCCAATCGATTGGCGCGCCCTCTCTTGCTTCATCACACGTCGATCGCTTGCTTGCTTGCTTGCTTGCTTGCTTGTTTGCTTGCTTCTCTCTCTGTCTGTCAAACGAACAAACAAACGAAGATCTTTGATTGCTTGCGGCCAGCTTGGGGCGCCGGCCGGCGGGCGCTCCAAAGATATGTCGCGGCCGAGTGGGCCGTCGCTGCGCACCCAAAATGACCATGACTCGAAGAAAAGCCTGAGTCTGTTCCGTTTCAACACTCAACGCTTGCCTGTTTTGTTTGTTTTGCGCCGCGACAAAGGAATCAGGCTGTAGTCCGCTCATGGCGCGTGAGCTCAATCGAGCCGAGGCAAGGCGTGATGAGGCGTGATCAGCACAGAAATCATCATCAACCAAACATGATCAATCTTTTACCATCTCTCTGCTCACCCTCGCCGTCGTTAACAAATCAAATCAATGCCCGTGCTCGTGGCAGAGCGCAAGGAAAGCTTGCGTCTCGCGTGTGGAGGCATGGTCCGGGCCCAGGTGCTCCAAATAAATGTCCTCGGCGTCAAGCCAGAGCGGGAGCGCGAGCTCCCACGCGTCGCGGGCGCGGTGCACGCTGGCAATGTTGCTGAGCGTGGCGGCTACGAGCGGATGGCGCGCGCCGAGCTTGTCGCGGCGAATGGCGACCGCCTCCTCGAGGCGCTCGAGCGCCTCGTCATGGCGGCCCAGGGCCGTCAAGACCACACCCATGCTGTCGAGCACGCTGGCGACCTTGGGGTGGCGCGGGCCGAGCGCCTCGAGGCGCAGCGTGAGCGCCTCCGTCAGGCTCGCCAGCGCGTCCTCGTAGCGCCCCTGCGCCTCATACACGCTGGCGATGCTGCTCAGTGTGCTGGCCACGTGCGCCTGGCGCGAGCCGAGGCGGTTGGCGTAAATCTCCATGGCCTCCTTGTAGCTGCTCAGTGCCTCCTCGTAGCAGCCCTGTTGCCTGAACAAGAGGCCTAGGTGCGCGAGCACGAGCGCCATCTCCACCATGTCGCCGCCGTCCTTGCGCGCCTGGTCGACACGACGGCGCGCGATGCCCGTCAGCCAGGCCCGCTGTTGGGCCTGGACCTCCATGTCGAGCGTCGCATAGCCGCCCTCGAGCTTCCCGGCCACGGCGCGGTCAATCATGGCCTTGTCTGAGGGCTTACTGCACTCCGCCTGCTGCAGATTTAGCGCCGCCGAGAGGACCTCCGCCACGTCGTCCACGTCGTGCAGGAGCGCGTCCATGAAGCTGTCCTCCTGCCCCGGCGCGCAAACCACGCTGAGCGGGCGGCCGCCGCGCACGGCGCCGAAAATCTCCCACACGCACCACGCGCGGCGCAGCGGCGCCGGCTCGTCCCAGGTGTCCAAGAACACCACGGCGCTTTCGAAGTTGGCCATGGCCTCGTGCAGGCCCTCCGTGAGCACGCGCTCGCGTACCGCGTCCGTCTCGGCGCCGGGCTCATCCTTGCGGGTCAGCAGCGGCTGGTTTGCGCAAAACACATCCAGCCACACAAAGACCCCGGATGGGTCTGCCGCCTCACTGAAGTGTTCGAGGAGCGCGCCCACCAAGTCCGCGAAGCGACACCCGCGCGCCTGGCTCACAAAGGTCCCCTGGAACCGCTCGCCCACCGCGTTCTGCGGCGCGGCCTTGACGTAGATGGCCTCCTCTGTGCCCAGGCCCGCCACGAACGGCACCACGACGTGCTCCGCGATGTCCTCCGTGGTCCAGCCTGCGCGCGGCTTTTCCACCACGTCGTCACCGAGGGCGACTTCGACGCCGTCCTCGCCCTCCTGCATAAATGCGGCCTTGACGCGCACATGGCCGTCCCCGAGGTTCGCCACCACCTTGAGCGTGGTGCCCTCCTGCACACTCTCGCTCAGGTCGTGCGTTGCCACGACCAGCTGCACGCCCTCGGCCTCCTTGCCCTCCAGCACCCCCTGCAGCAGGTCTCCGAGCAGCGCCAGGCTCACGCCGCGGTAGTCCACGATGCGCGCCTCCTCCGCGACGTACGCGGCGTCGCGCCGGCCACGCTGGCTCAGTCTGGCCAGGCTCTTGTGGAGGCTCGCGCGCATCGCGAGCATCCTGCTCGCGTAGCCTAGCCTGCCAGGGTCCGGCCCGGCGGCGCGGGGCTTCGGACGCCGAGGCTGCTGGTTTGCTTTGCTCCTTCGCCTGCCTACCTGCCTGCCTCGCGCGCGCGCGCGCGCAACGCGGACCGAGTCCACCAGGCTGCAGTTTGTCCAGCGCGTGCTCGCGCGTCACACGCCGCCCGACCTACTTGTACTAGTAGGTAAGTTAGCAGTGGGGCACTCTGTGTGACCTTGGCACGACTGGCCCTTGCCTGGCAACACAAAGCAGAGAGAGAGCGCAGCGCGTACACCGGCCGGAGCCTCCCGGTGCCAGCATTAGGGCTGGCTCGCGACGCGAGCGACAGGCTGAAGCAGTGCGGCGAAGCCTGGAGGGCCAGGCAGTGCAACTGTGCAAGGCAAAGGACGAAGGAAGCTGTTGCGTTGCACGGTTGCAGCGCAGGCTGCGCAGGTGCAGCGACGGCGAGTGGCGGACGCCGGACGGTGCGGAGCCGCAGCGGAGGTAATCAGCCGAAGAAGGAGGCGGCAGCCTGCGCGCGGAGGTAGTCGTCGTGGCGAAAGACGGCCTTGGGCAGCAGCAGCGAGCTGGCCGGGACGTAGCGAAAGAGGTCGTCGAGGTCGTCGATGTAGAAGAACTTGTCCCAGAACTTGGAGGAGACAAAGGGCATGGCGGCCCAGAAGAGCGCCTTGAGCTGCCACGTGGGGTGCACCACGTACAGGCGGCGCAGGTTCTTCTTGTACTTGCGGCCCAGCACGTGGTCGTACTGCGAGCGGAACCAGGACAGCGAGGGAAGGTGGTCGGCCGCGGCCGGGTGGTCGAGCCAGACGACCACGAAGCCCTTCGGGTGGCGCGAGATCTTGTCGCACAGGTGCGCAAAGTACATGAGCAGGCGGTCCGCAGGGACGCCGCCCGAGACCGCAAGGTTCTCCGCCACGATGACCAGCACCGGCCGGCCCGAGTCGTCGTGGCCACTGCGGTACATGATGTTGCTCGCGACCATGTCGCGCCAGTCCTCGGCGGCCGCGCGCTCCAGCAGACTCGAGTACGCCAGATTGTCCACGAGCGTGTCGACGCCGTAAACCACCTCGGTGAAGACACGCGCAGGCGGCGCGGGCGGCGGGCCGGGCCGCCCCACCGGCATGTACTGGCCGTCCACCTGCGTCTTGGCCGGCGTGAAGGAAGACGCGATGCGGATGCGCCGGTCCTCCAGCACGATCTCGCCCCACTCGTTGCCCACCTCGGCGGGCGCCAGCTCGCGCGCCGACCAGGCCTCCTCGGCGCCCGACCGCGGGCAAAACAGCGCCAGCGCGCGCCGGAACGCGCGCCAGTCGTCCTCGTCCTCGCCCAGGTACAGCACGACGTGGTCAAAGTCTGCCACGAAGTGGTCCAAGAACCGCCGCACCGTGCGCACCGCCACCATGGCGCCCTGCTCCCGAGGGTACCCCTTGCGCTGGGTGAAGAGAATGGGCAGCGCCACCGACCGCAGCCGCTGCTCCTTGCACACCGTCAGCACGCTCTTGTAGCACGCGTGCAGCGCACTCTCCGCTGCCGTGCGGTACTCGGGAGAGTACTTGGGCCCCACCGTGTGGACCACGTAGGCGGCGCTCAGCATGCAGCCGGCCGTGATGCGCGCCTCGCCCGTCTGGCACCGCCCCGGCACCTGCGTGCATTCCTCGCGCAGGTTCTTCCCGGCGCGCGCCAGCACGTGCTCGCTGAGACCGCCCCAGTCATCCAGCGTCTCGTTGCTGCGGTTCACCAGCGCGTCCACGCGCAGGTCCACGAACACCTTGGGCGGCCCTCGCACGACCTTTACCACGCGGTTCACGTCCTGCCGCGCCGCGAACGCCGCCACCCTCGTGCGCCCCTCGCCCTCCCTGCTCTCCACCTCCACCTCCTCCTCCCTCTCCTCGTCCCGCGCGTCCTCCTGCAGCGGGGACCACGCCACATCCTGCCAGGCCTCCACCATGCCGCCCATGGAGCGAACTGGCGACCAAGCGAGCGCGAGCGCGGGCGCGAGCGGGAGCGGCCGGGCCGCGCCGCCAGCGCGCCGTCGCCGAAGCGCTGGCAGCTGTCTCCCAGGCCGAGGGCTGGCCGAGGGAACGGATTTGATCGCGGCACGGGTGCTTTGGCGGAGTCGGGCCCGGTGAATGTGAACGGAGGTGTCGACGAAGAGGGCCGACGAGGTCAGCGCCTGGAGAGCTCAGCAGAGCCGCATCATCGCCTTCGACGCCGCACACCACACGCAGCGCGGGTGACGGGCGGCGCAGGAGCGCAGGGGCAGCGCGAGGAGCGGCGCTCGGCCGGCGGCCGGCCCGCCTGCGCAATGGACACCTTCATGCAGCCCTACTACGTGGTCAGCGCGCTGGCGCTGATCAGCTATCTGCCTGTGCGCTTGCTGCTGCTGCCCAAGGACAGCGAGGCGGACGACACCAGCATTCTGCAGCTGGAAAAGTACATTGGCGCGCCGCGCGAGCTCGAGGCCTTTGCAACGCTCGCGGTCTACCTCGCGCTGCGCTACCGCAGAGCCACCTCCATGGAGGCTTTCATCTCCGTCGTCATCATGTATGGCCAGATCGCCATCCTCTACCTGACCTGGTTCAGCGACCGCAAGGTCTTCACCTGGTACCTCGTGGCCTTCGGCATCATGTACATTGTCGTGGACGCGCCCACCTTCGAGTGGAGCGACAAGATCACCAAGATCTCCGGCACCGACCTCCCCGCGCTGGAGCGCAAGCCCAAGGGCTCCAAGCAGCAGTCCCCGCCCAGCACCCTGCTCTTTTGCGGCGTCGACGGCCACCAGTCCTGTACTGACTTCATCCCCTCCTACTCCTGGCTCGCCGACAAGCACGCCTCCGAGCACCTGGTCTTCGCGCGCATCGACCTCGGCGACGACCCCGCCGCCGCCAAGGCCCTCAAGATCGACACCAACTTCGAGTCCTTCCAGCTCCCCTCCATCATTGTCTTCCAGAACGGTCGCGAGCAGCGCCGTGTCCCGCCCCTCGACACCGAGGGCAACGCTGTCCCGGCTTCCTTCGAGAAGCGCGGCATCGAGACTTACTTTTCACTCTCCGACCGCAGCGCCGGCACTTTTGAGCTCGACGCCAAAGACGAGTGAATGGGCTCTCTGTCATGGGCCTTTTGCTCAACAAAAGGAGGGAGAGCAAGAGAGACAAGTCCTCTTCGCCATGCAAGGACGGGCACGCAGTTTGGCCACAGAAAAAGATGGCAATGCGCATCGCCACGCGAGGGCCAGCTTGCAAGGCTCTTATGCCTCGGTGCGCCACCACTAGGGCACAACTCACGCGCTACGGGGCAAACAACGTGCCAGCTCCAATGTTGCTGGCCGTGATTCATACCATCGTGGCTGTTTTGGCTGCTCGCGAGCTCGCCACGCGTACAACGCCCTTGGCTGCATATTTGAGACATGACAAGAGAGACGCAATATGCGCTGTCTGGAGGGGCGATGGTGTTCGAAGGCACAAGAGAATTCACTTGTCTCGAGTGCGCCAAGCTGCGGCGATTGCATGCGGCAATGCGCACTTGGTGCGTGCCGCGACTGGTGGGTGCACGTCTTTGTAGGCGTTTTGGTGCCAACTACTTAGGCACGCCGCAACCATCATCTTGCCATCGCAACCAAGAGCCAGCACCAGTCCAGGGTAGGGCTGGGCTGGTTTGGCCCCGGGCTCTCCTTCGTGCACAGCACCTGGGAGGCTTTTCCTGTTGCGTCCCTAGTGGTGTCTTCCGCACCCGACACCACGGGTCGTGTGCACGCCAGAGTTGGCTCTTTCTTCATCGTTCTTCAGCCGGGTTGCGCAAGCAGTTCTCTCTCTCATCGAATTTTTCTGCCTGTGCCGCTTGCCTGTCCTGTTGTACGCATGACTGGGCTTGCCTCACAGAGCGCTCTGCTCCTGCGAGTGAGAGTGCATGTGAGACTGCCTCAAGGGGCAAGGCAAGCCGAAGTTCCAGCGAACGTCATCCCCGCACTGCCCAACCCGGCCGGCGCCGGGGACCAGCGCGCGATAACTCACGCTGCAAACACGCTCGCTGGCACTTCCTCAGAGCACAAAGTCGGCCCAGAGCCTCGGCAAGTGGTGTCATGATGGTTTTTCTGTTGCCACTTTCACCTGCAATCGCATCGCTCGCTTGCTGTCGATTTTCACGGCTCCTACCCCAGCACCATTGACTTTGAACGAAGCGCTTGCTGCTGATGAAAGACCCGTGGCGCTGCCACAGTCATCATGGGCCACAGGAAAAGGAGGCAACGCGCATCGCCATGCGAGGGCCAGCTTGCTAGGCTCTTACGCCTCGATGCGCCACCACTAGGGCACCACCACGTGCCCGGGCCTCGGGCCCGACTTGCAAACTCCTTCAAGTTCCAGACAAGGCTTGGCCACTTGATACCAAAGGTCAGATGTGATGAAGTACTTGAACTCGTCAGTGAGACTCTCCCGGTTGACGCCAAAATCGCGGGCGCTTACTTCTCTCCTTTCCTGCCTCTTCTCAGCTTCTCGCAGTGACTGCGAAGAGCTGAGCGAGCAAGCAAGGCCGAGCCAGGATCATTGTACTCGTAAGTTACTCATTCTGCACTGCGGCGGCCCCCCCACACCCGTTGGCCCCGCTGAGAGGGCAGAGAGAGCGTTCAAGTTGGGCTCCAGGCTCTGGCGGCAAGCCGCGCGGCGCGGCGCGGCGCGGCGCGGCAGAGCGCGAACCAAGGCCAGCCGCCGGCGCCACGCAGCGGCGCGCGGGCACGTCGGCCCTCCGCAGCGAGCGGCCAGGCGCTCTCTCCAGGAGTTGAATGTGAGGTGGGACTCGCTCAGGCTTCGCGTGCGGCGGGGCCGGCCAAATGAAGAAGAGCAAACTGTCACAATCAAAGATGAAGCCGCGAGGCGCGGCCAGGGGGATGGCGCTCGCGCTCGGGTTCTGCGCAGCGACTGCATGGGCGTGGCACACACGCGGCTGGAAGCCGGAGCAGGACGCAGTTGCCGTGCCTGTGATCGTGCTCAAGGTGCTGGGCCAGCCTGAGCCCGCCGCGGCACCACCACGGGCAGAGGCCAAGCCGGCGACGCTGGATGGCGTCGTGCTGGTCCTGCTCGAAGACGCCGGAGCGGGAGACCTGGACCTTGGTGAGATGCAGACCTTGGTGGGCGCCGCGGGCGGCGCCGCGCTCAGTAGCTTCCGGACAAGCAGCCCGGACCACGTCCCCTCCAAGGTCGGCTGGCTCACTGGCCGCTTTCCCATGGAACTGGGCGTGCTGCAGTCGCCAGCGCGCGAGCGAGGTGCTGCCGGTCTGCCGCCGCTCAGGCCCACAGACACCCTGCTCGCAGCGCTGCGCGAAGAGGGCGTCAGGGTGGGCCACTTCGGCACCTGGGACGTCCCACTCGCCATTGAGGCCGTGGCGGACGAGCACCTCATCACGCAAAACCCAGAGGCGGCCGTGCACGCAGCCAAGAGCTTTGCGGCGCGCTGCGTAGCCGCTGGCCAGCGCTTCTACGTCCAGGTCTGGCTGCCGCAGGTGGACGTGGCCTTCGAGACCGCGCCATGGGCACACGCGCTGCTGCGCGATGTGCCCGGCATGGGCGACGCTTCCCCCACCTGTCCGGACATCCGCCGCCGCAAGACGCACCCACACCGCTACGCGTCATGCCCGCGCATGCTGCACCGCGCCAGCAAACGTCGCGAACGTCAACTCGTCGCGCAACTCGTGCGCGAAGTCCTGGGACTGACCGTGAGCGCGAGCCACCAGCATCGGGTCCTGGCCGCCGTCTCCAGCACCAATGGCCCGGAGCTTCCCGAGGTGTACGCGCACGCAGCCGGCACCACTTACTTTCGCGGCCAGAAACGCTCACTCTACGACGGTGGCATCCGCGTCCCTTTTGTCTACTGGCGTTCTGTCCGGTCGTCGCGGTCGTCGCAAGGCAATGCGTGGGCCAATGACACGAGAGCTACAGCGCTTGGCTCGCTGGACCGGGCCGGCCCCGCGCTCTCGGTCTCGCTCCCGCTCAAGCCCGAGCTCAAGGTCGAGCTCGAGCTCGAGCTTCAGCTCAAGCTCAAGCTCAAGCACGGCCTGGTCGGTGCTGTGGACTGGGCGCCAACCGCGGTCGCTCTGCTTGTGGGTAGCCGCGCCGCCGACGAAGTCGCCGCCCGCGGCTCCGGCGAGGACCAGAGTGACTATCTACTCGCGTCCACGCACGTGGAGGCCGACGAACCGAGGCCCCGCACGCACCCGCTCGTCTGGGAGTGGCGGTTTCCCGTGCCTGGCCACTGCCTCGCGTCGGCGCCGCGCCTCGCCATCATGCGCGACCACCGCTTCAAGCTGCTGCTCGAGCCCGGCGTTGAGGGCGCTCTGGACGCACCGACGCGCGTGGAGCTCTTCCGCGTGCACGACCGCTCCACGACCACCGGCCACTACGAGCAGGCCAACCTCGCGGACCACCCTGACCTTGTCGCGACGCAGCACGCCCTGCGCCAGGACCTGGTCACCTGGCACGCGGACGCGTACGCTGACCACTCGCCGCGCGCCGCGCCGCACCCCGGGTGCGCCGAGGCGCTGCAGCGCACCTTCCAGGGCCGCACAGAGCTGAAGGAGGCGCCCCAGGCAGCCGCCAACCTGCGCGGCGTGGTCATCATGCTGGCCGACGACCTCGGCTTTGGCGACGTGGCGGCGCTGCGTGCGAGCCCTGTGGACCCGGACGCGGCGCACTGGCTGGAGACTGATACCGACAAGCTTGCGCCCAAGACGCCAGCGCTAGACCGCCTCATGCAGGAGGGCCTCGCACTCTCCGACTTTTACGCGAGCTCCACGGTGTGCTCGCCAACGCGCGCCGCGCTGCTCACGGGGCGCTACCCGTTCCAACGCGAGGTGGCCATCCACTGGCAAATGCCCACCTCGGCCGGCCAGAGCACGTACTTTGGCACTGCGGCCTATTTGGGCGAAGCCAGCCTGAGGAGCCGGAACGTGTCCTCGACACCGCTCGACTACATGACGTCCGCGTTCCGGGCAGCCGGCTTCGTGACGGGCCACTTTGGTAAGTGGCACCTGGGCAACCTAGAACCACCGGCGGCGCACCGCTCGCCGCGCCACGCCAGCTACGCCATCGACGAGGTCAAGGTGTATGCGGCCACCGAGTCGACGCTGTCGGCCGAGGAAAGGTACGACCACGACGACCTCTTTTTCGCGTCACACGTGCAAAAGGACATTGTCGACCGCACGATCCGCTTCCTGGGCGACCGCGCGCGCGACCAGAAGCGGTTCTTGGTCAATGTCTGGTTCCAAAACGCGCACGCACCGCTCAACCTGGCGCCGGGCCGCGGCCAGGCCGCCCACCTCGGCTACGGGCTGGCCGACCTGCCGTTCCCTGGCCGACCCGGCGCTGCGGCCGCGGCTGCGGGCCGCGGCGGCTTCCCAAACCCGGCCGCCGACCCGCACGTGCCACTGCAAATCTACCGCGCGCTCGTACGCGACCACGACGCGCAGGTGGGCCGCCTGCTGGCGTGGATCGACGACCGCGGCTGGCGCGACCAGGTGCTGGTGGTCTACCTCTCGGACAACGGGCCGGAGAACCAGGGCATGTACTTTGCGAGCCAGGGCTCTGCAGGGCCCTTTCGGGGCGGCAAGCGCTCGCTCTACGAGGGCGGTCTGCGCGTGCCGCTCGTTCTACGCGGCGGCGGCATGCCAGCGTTCTCACTCTGGTCGCAGCCCGCCACGACTGCGGACCTCTTCCCGACGCTGGCGCGCCTCGCGCGCGTCCCAGTTCGCGCCGCCACGCGCGCCGCCTGGGATGGGGAGGACCTCTTCGCCGCGACGGCCGACCGCACGTTGCTCTTCGAGTTCCGCGGCTGGGCGAATGGCGCGGACTGCCGCGCCCACAGCCCGCGCTTTGCGGTGCGCGCGGGCGCCTTCAAGCTGCTGCTCGAGCCGCGCGACCCGCGCCAGCTCGTCCCACAGGGGCTCGACGCGCTCGAGATGTACGACTTGGTCCGGGATCCAGCCGAGACCACCTCGGTGCTCCACTTGCACCGTCCGCTCGCGGACCGCATGGCGCAGGCGCTCAAAGCATATCTCGCCTCGGACCGCTACGACCGCGCCTTTGCACCGTCGCGCAGCGCCGTGTCCAAGCGCCGCCAGCAGCTCGTGCAGTGCCGTCAGTGGATGACCAACTCGTCCTTTCTGCTCGGCGAGCGCTACCGCCGCGCCAAGTCTGTCTCGCACGAGCGCCACGACCTCTTGCGCTTCCCGTTTGTGCTGGACACCGTCGCCCTGGCCGACTGATGGATGTGTTGGAAGGCTCATTCTGACTGTGAGTAAGTATATGTGAGTTGAATTGGTAAATAAGAACTTGTCTTTCAAGTTGCTTGGCCGGGGCTGCCTTCCCCCGACTCGATCTTGGTGGTGGTACACATTGGCAAAGGTTAGCTGGCTTGCGGCTGCTGATGCTGGTGCTGGTGCTGGTGCTGCCATCAGAGCAAGCCAACGTAGCAAGGGCCAAAGCGCATCGGGACACTCTGCAGATAGACCGGCTTGAGCATGCTGTCGGCCGGACCGCGGGGCAACCTCCACAGGCGCACGTTGTGGTCCTCGCCGACGCTGGCGAGCGCGATGGTGCCGTCGCGCAAGCGCGCTGGCGAGAGGCCAGACACCATGGTTGTGTGTGCCTCGCGCGTCTTGTCCGTCTCCCAGCCGGAGCTGGCGCGCTTCTCGGACTGCAGGCGGCACTGCGACGCCTGCGGGTCCGCCCGCGCCCCCGAGGGTGACATGAGCGGGTCCGTGCCGTAGCTGCAGCAGTCGCCCACCGCCTTCCACATGCGCGGGTCCCAGATGCGAATCCAGCCGCCGATGTTGTCCGAGCTCGCGTTGAAGGAGTCCAGCGGCACGCCGCCACCTGCGGCGAGCCACGGGAGCGCGCCCGGAGCGTCGTCCGTAGGCCCCCAGCATACGCTCAGCACCGCCGCGCCCGTGCGCAGCTGCGCCACCTTGCCGTCGTAGCCCGCGCGCGGGTCGATGACGTAGACCATCTCGTCGTCGCCGCCTGTCGCGAAGCAGGTGCGCAGGCCGTCGCTGCCCGCTGCGCTGGCGCCCGCGCCGGCGCGCGCCCCGAACGTGAAGCCGTTCACCGCCTGCTGGCCCGAAGTGGACCACGAGCAGCAGCGGACCGCATACGAGTGGGCCTCGAACTCGCTCACACAGCCGGCGTCGAGGCGCTGCAGGTCCCAGAGGCAGGCCTTCCAGTCGCCGCCGCCCGAGAGGAGCGACCCGGAGGCCGCCTCTACCTCGCAGCAGTTGACAAAGTCCGTGTGGTGCTCGAGCGTCGCTTCGTGGCCGAAGGCCCAAGCCCCGCCAGGCCCGGCCTCCGGGGTGTCCGCCTTCCACAGCTTGAGCGAGCGGTCGCGCGAACCGCTGATGATGAGCGGATGTGCCGCCGCATCCGGATCCAGAGCGTTGTGCGGCCAGCTCGTCACACAGGTGACGCCCTCGGCGTGTGCGTTGCGCATCTCCGGATTCAGCCGCACGCGGTCGAGCTGCGCCCCGCCGCGGTGCGCGTAGGACCAGACCGCCAGCGAGCCGGACGAGCCGCCCACCACCACGTACTGACGGCCGATACTGCGCACTGCGTCCACGCTCGGGATGCGCAGCATGGAAGCGCACGTGAACGTATCGGAGCTATCCAGCCGCACGCTCGCGCGCGGCGCGAAGACGCCGGTCTCGTCCGCCTCGAGCATGGCGAGCTCGTTCGACTGGCTGTGGTGGCTGATGCGCGAGCCCACCAGCAGCGTCGACGGCGGTTCCAGCGTGTATGTGACAGCCGCCACGGCCGCCGCGGCGATGGCGCCAGCGGCTGACCCGGGCGCCGCCACGGGCGAGGCCGCGGCCACGGGCGCCGCGCCGGCCCCAGGCGCGCGCGGCGGGTCCACCACGGTCACCACGGCGCGCGCGGTCGCCGCTGTCTGCGCCGCCGCCTTGGCGTCCGCGGCAATCTCCGTCTCGGAGCGCAGGTCGATGAGCGGCGGCGAGTCAGGCCGCGCCTCCGCGGTCCGGAAGCGGCGCACCATCTCGGCGATCTCCTCCTTGGTCGTCATTTGCTTCTCCACCTCGGGGTGGCGCGCCACGTAGTCCGCGATGGACCTCCGCAGGTTGTGGTTCGCAAAGAGGATGCGGCTCTGCAGCGGGAACCCCGTCATGGGCGACGTCGGCTGCGCGTCGCGGCAGCTGCGGAACCACTCCTCCATGGCCGCACGCTCGTACGTGTGCCCGTCCGCGGCCACCACCGGGTCGCGCATCACCGTCTGCAGGATCGGGCACGTCCAGTTCTCCAGCTCCGCCTCGCTCGCCGCCATCCTGCCGCGCGTGTCGCCGCCGCGCCGCCGCGCCGCGCCGCGCCGCGCGTGTCGCCGCCGCCGAGGGCCTTTGCGAGCGGGTTTGCTGCCTCTGTTGAGAGCCGCCAAGCGAAGCGAGTGTGAGTCACTTACTCACTCTCACTCTCAGAGCACTTCGCGGCCGTCAACCAACTCGGAGGTGGGCGGCGCGTCCTTGCCCTTGCCTCTGCGCAAGAGCGCGCAAATGCACGCCACGAGTTCCTTCAGTGGCAGGCGGGCTGATCGAGGTTAGCGGCCGCGAGCTCGCGCGGGAGGCCGGCTTGGACAAAGCCGAGGAAGCAAGCCAGAGCGACGCCCTCGTGAATGACTCGGACAAGACGAGGAGGAGGCGCTGCAGCAAGAGGACCACCGCGAGGATGTTGCGTCCGGTCATGTCCCGAAGTCTATGATCAGTGACGAGTCGGGAGCTTGGAGCACCCGAGGCGGCGCCAGGCCGTCCCAGCCTGATGATGAGCTGGCGATTGGGTCCCTGGGCGAGGCTCGGGTCCTTTTGCTAGCTAGCTAGCGTACCAGGCTCTAACTTAGTGAAGATGAAAGCGGTGTTGTGTCGCAGCCACTGGCAGGCCCTCCCTCTCTCCGTGTCATGTCCAACTTGAAGTCGTAGTACGGGTGGTACCAGCAGGAGCCCTTGTCGTTGTGGTGGTCCTGCGCGCGCAGAGCCCAAAGGGGCCGGCCTCGCGCACTGCGTCACGGTGGCGTGGCGTGGCGGGGCGGGGCGAGGCGAGGCGAGGCGAGGCGCAGCGCGGCGGTCGACGCCGACGCTCACCCGCAGCTCGCGCGCGCGAAGGCGGCTCGGAGACTTGACCGCGGCGGCGAAAAGGCCGCCATGGAGGTGGACGCCAACGAGGTCGTGCGCGTGGTGCTGCAGTTCCTGCAGGAGTCCGGGCTGGAGCGCACGGCGCAGACGCTGGAGGAGGAGGCCGGCGTGCGGCTGAACGTGGTGGCGGACGCCTCGCACGTGTGCGAGCTGGTGCAGGAGGGCAAGTGGGGCGAGGCGCTGGACGGGCTCAAGCGCTGCCAGCTGCCGAGCTCAGTGCTGTGGACCCTGTACGAGGAGATGCTGGGCGACCTGGTGGCGGACGGCGAGGAAGCCACGGCCAAGGAGGTGCTGCGCGAGAGCGAGGACCTGGCGCGGCTCAAACGCGAGGATGGCATGCGCTTCGACGAGCTGCAGGACCAGGTGTACAGCTCGTACAGTGCGGCGCGGAAGCGCAGGGCGCAGCGCGGCGCAGAGGCGCAACGCAAGGCAAGGGCTGACCTTGCGCAGGCCGTGCGCGCGTGCCTCACGGAGGCCGGACCGTCGCAGCTGCTGCGGCTCCTGGGCGAGGCGCTCGCGTTCCGCGAGGGGGCCGACGCTGCGGGGGCGGCGACGCCTGCTTCGCGCAAGCGCAAGGGCCGGCCGCGCTCACTCTTTGGCGCTGGCGCTGGCGCTGGCGCTGGCGAGACGCTCGGCACGCAACTCAAGCGCGCGCGCAAGAGGGGCCTCGTGCAGGAGGCCGACGCCGAGGGCAGCGGGACTGCGGCACGCAGCGCGGGCACCGCGCTGCGCGACTACGCGCAGGTGCAGCTTGGCGAGGGCGCCGCGGTAAACGCGGCGTGTGTGTCTTGGGACGGCACGAGCCTCGTTACCGGGTCAGCAGACGGCTTCTTGGAGGTGTGGAACCCCACGAGCGGCAAGCTTCGCAAGGACCTCGCGTACCAGGCGCGTGACGAAGTCATGATGCACAAAAAGGCCGTGCTCGGGCTCGACGTGAGTCGCGACTCGCGCAGGCTCGCGAGCTCGAGCCTGGACGGCGCCGTGGTGGTCTGGGACCTGGCCAGCGGCAGCCAGGTCTCGCGCGTGAAACGCGCGCACGGGTCCAAGGTGCCCGTGAACTGCGTCCGCTTTGCGCCGAGCGGGACGCGCCTCGTCACGGGCGGCGCGGACCACACCGTGCGCATCTTCCAGGTCGAGTCCGGCGCGCAGGCGCAGGTCTTGCGCGGCCCGCAGGCGCCTGTCAACGCTGCCTGCTTTGTCGGCGATGGCGAGCAGGATCTGGTCGCCGCCGCCTCCAGCGACCGCAAGGTCTTCGTCTGGGACGTTCGCTCGGCGCAAGTCTTGGTCGAGTTCACGCTGCCAGCCGCCGTCGTCGGCCTCCAGCCCTCGACGTGGGCCGGTCGCCCTGCCCTGCTCGCTGTCTCGCGTTCCGCGCGCCTCTCCCTGCTCGTCGCGGACGAGCGGCGAGAGGACGAGCAAGGAGAGGCGCCGGGTCGGCTCCGTTTCTCACGCGCCGACTTGGCTTGTCCGAACAAGAATACGCACTTCCTGGCCGCGGCTTGCGCGCACGACGCCCTGGACCGCATCTACGCCGCTGCCGAGGACGGCTCCCTGTACTGCTTTCGGCTCTCCTCCTCCTCCTCTTCCACGGCGGACGTCGACACTGCCGTGGCCTCCATGCCAGAGGCCATCGCCGTGCCCGTCGCCGGGGGCGATCTGATTGGTGTCGTCGTCTCACCTGTGGGCGCCGGCACGCCTGTCATCGCTGCCCTCTTGGCGAGCGGCAAGCTCACGCTCCACCGTCCCTGCTAAGCTAAACGAATGCGCAGTCGCGTGTGCTTTTGTGCTTCTGCTCCAAGCCAAGGCGGTGCTCTTCGGGATCAGCGGCATCCTCAGAACTTCGCTGCGCCAGCCAACCAAACGCTTCCCGCGTGCACGGTAACCATGCCCTTGTCTCTAGCTAGCTAGCTAGCTGGCTTAGGCCGACAAAAGCGAACAAGAATGTACAACCTTGTGACAAGGCCACGCCAGGGCCAAAGACTGGGACGCGAACCTCGCGCTCTCAGCGCTCCAGGCTGCTCTCCATCAAGCCCACCGACGCAATTAATCAGAGTCCCGGCCCGCAGAATCTCGTCCACCAGGGCGTGGTACGCGTACCACCACCACCACCACCGCCGCCTCCTCCTCCTCCTCCTCCTCCTCCTCCTCCTCCTCGGCGCCGTAAACGGTCCTGCACCCGGGCGCCTTAACGAGCGCGGCGCAAGCAGGGCTGCGCGCGGCGGCGCGTAAGGCGCGTAAGGCGGGCCGCGCGCAACGTCCGCGCCGGCCGCGCGCTGCGCGAGCAGACCCCGCCACCGCCGAGCTCCGCGCCTCCGCCGAGCACTCGCGCGCAGGTACGTACGCGCGCCGCCGCGCCGCCGCCGCCGCCGCCGCCGCCGCCCGCACGCCCGCCGCCGCCGCAGCCGCCGCCCCGTGGTGCGAGCGGCCGTCGAGGTTACGTGCCATGCGCGAGATGAGATGCGACGAGCCCCCCCGCCCGCGCCGCCCAGCGCCCCGAGCCCGGCCTCCTGCCGGCGCGCGCGGCGGCGGCGGGCGAGGCGGGGCGAGGCGAGACGAGGCGGAGCCGCCGCTCGCCCTCGCGCCCGCGCGCGCGCGCGGCCAGCCGGCGGGCTGGCGGCGGCGCCTACCTCGTACGGGCAAGGCGCAGACAGAGAGACAGACGACTTACGTGTGCAAGTTTTCCAGCGCGGCGCAGACTTGCTGGAAAGCAAGGGAGGTCGGGAGCGTAGCGCAGCGCAGCGTAGCGTAGCTCCCAGGAGCAGGCGGGCAGGATGAGCCGCGTGCAGCGCAAGAACAAGAAGTACACGGAGGGCCGGCCGGGCCTGAGCGAGGATGAGATCGAGGAGATCCGTGAGGCGTTCAACCTGTTCGACACGGACGGGTCCGGCACGATCGACCCCAAGGAGCTCAAGGCTGCCATGCAGTCGCTCGGCTTCGAGGCCAAGAACCAGACCATTTACCAGATGATCGGGGACATTGACAAGGACGGGAGCGGGTCCATCGACTTTGAAGAGTTCCTCGACATGATGACCGGTACGTAATCGTGCGCCTGCCCCGCGCCCGTGCTCTCTTTGGCGTGCTTGCTTTCTTGGGTGCGTACTGACAAGGGATCGGTCTCGCCGCACGCAGCCAAGATGAGCGACAAGGACTCGCGCGAGGACATCATGAAGGTTTTCAACCTCTTCGACGACGACAACACTGGCAAGATCTCGCACCGCAACCTGAAGCGTGTCGCGCACGAGCTGGGCGAGACTATGACCGATGCTGAGCTCCTGGAGATGATCGAGCGCGCCGACACCGACAACGACGGCGAGATCAACTTCGAGGAGTTCTACAGCATCATGGTCAAGAAGCAGTTCGCCTAAATGTGGTTTTGTTCACGTTGACCCGGGTAGTCTGGCGGGCCTCTCTCTTGCCCCCGCCGCAGCCAGCTGTGACCTGTTGCACAAGGAAAGAGTGTTTTTTTTAGTACAAGTCAGCTACAAGCCCACTGCCGCCCGGGGTGATGAGGGCTCCGTCCGACATCGTTTGGCTTGCCGTTACTATGCGCTTTCTCCGTTGTAATAGCCACGTTCAGCCACGTGCGTTGCCGGGAGCTTTGCCCTGACGGGCCCTGCCAGTGTCTGATCTGATGGTGAACTGGGTGATGTGCATCGCCCTCTTGACGTCGACCACGACGATCATGTGATCGATGTGGCAACGGCGGCTGAGGTCAAGCCAAATCAGAGCCCAATCAAGTCCGCGCGGCAGGGACGCGGCGGCGCGGCGGCAGCGCGGCGGCGAGCAGAGCGCGGCGCGCAGAGCGGCCCGCGAGCGACAGCAAGGCAGGCAGGCGGGCGGGCAGGCAGGCAGGCAGGCAGGCAGGCAAGCAGGATGGCAGCGTGGCGGCTGGCGCTGGCGTTGGCGCTCCTGGCGGCCGTCCTCCTGGCGCTGGCCGCGCCGGCCGACGCGCGGCGTGACCGCGGGCGCGCCAAGGTGGACGAGGACGAGGCGGCGGCAGCCGCGGACGACGACGAGGAGCTGGCCAAGCTGCTCAAGGAGACGGACTTTGTGCGGATGCTGGAGATGACGGCCGAGAAGCACGACCGCCGGCTCGAGGAGCTGCACCACCGGCTTGAGAACGAGCTGGCCCGCGTCAACAAGCACTTTGAGGAGATGCTCGACAAGATCCACGAGAGCGAGCAGAACCTTGAGAAGAACCTCGAGAAGGTTGAGATGTCTGTCCTGGGCAAGGTGGACTCCGCCCGCAAGGTCGCTTCCGAGTCGCAGGGCGGCTGGAAGTGGCCCTTCTTCTTCCTGCTCGTCGCGCTCGCCGGCGTTTCTGGATTCTTCGCGCGCCTCTATAGCAAGGCGACCAAGCACAGCCATTTCCTTTGATGACAGACTAGCCAGCCGTAACGGGGCACCGAGGCAGGCAGGCAGGCTCGAGAAGATTGATAGTCAGTCACGAGAGACGCAGCGACATGCCCACAGCGTGAAGAGAGGAGTGAATAAAGAAAGCAAGACTGCAAGAAATCAAGCAACCTTGATCAACTGCGAGAGATCGCGAGAGCCGCGATGCCGGCAAGGAAGCGATGGGGGCGAAATGGTGAAAAAAGAACCAAGTTGAGAGAAAGCCGCTTTGATAAAAGACTCACGTGGGCGACGCGCTTCCGCGCTGTCCGCACTGGGGTACCACAATCACTTGCTGTCCCGGTCGCACGTCTCGAAAGGGCGGCCTGGCTCGGTCGTACCAATTCCTCCTTGGAAATTTGCATCCATCCTCCGCGCGCCTAAACGACTCGATCTGGCCCGGCCGCGCCGAGGCTAAGTTTATGGAATGTGGTCGTAGTCATTGCATTGTATGGAAGAGATTGCCCGAGGGCCACCCCGTGTCCCGCGGAGAAAAGGCAAAGTCAACCGCCCACAGCCGCTCTGGTGGACCGAGCTCTCCGAGCCAAGGCGAGACTCGATGCAATGACTGCGGCGCGGGGTCTTGCACGGTCAGCCGCGCCGAGATACGGTCAGTTCGTGGCAGGTCGTGCTATAGGCATTGCACGGAGCTTCTACTGTCATGGCACCATGAATCCACAAGCACCAATTGTCCGTTGGGTGCGTTGCCTGTGCCAGGGAGACTCCGCGCTGTGGCTGGTCTGAGCCTGGTCATGCTCGTAGCACGGCGGTGACCACAGCGTAAAAATGCCACTGTGCCAACGACTGACCCGCCCCGGCCTGAAAAAAAAAAAAAAGGGAATGCAGAGAAGAAGAAATCCGTTGAGCCAGCCGGTTCGCCGAATCGCCGCCACGCCCGTGGCAGCGCTTACTACTAACAGTAAACCTCTTTCGCCACTTCGGTCACGTTTGCTCGGGGTCCGCGCTGCTTGACGAACCGAGTCATGCAGTGCGAGGCTCGAATTCGTTTTGACTGCCCAGATCAACCTCTCAGGCTGCGCCAACGCGCGGGCCGGACAAGGTGAATCCACTCGACACTGTGTGAGGAAGAAGCGCGCGCACCCTGGTAATTCGATCATAGCTAAGGCTAGGTTTTAGTTGGCTTCGTTCCAATTTAGCCGGCGCTTCTCCGCGCCGCACCGCAGCGACCGCGCCGTCCCGGATCGCGCCGCGGAGCGCTGCGCCGCGTGAGCCCATCTTCCTTGCACTGGCCTTGAGATCGATCGATGCGGCGCCGCAAAACCTCAAGGTCCCCTTCGCTGGTGGGCGTTGAAATCGCACGATGCTGACGTCTGGCACGGAGCACCAGCAAGACGCACGTCCTCAAGAGACTGGGCTTGAGGATGTCGAGCTACAGCAGCAGCAGCAGCAGCAGCAGCAGCAGCAGCAGCAGCACGGCATCGGTGTAAAGGTCAAGGCGGAGGAGAAGCGCTGTGCAGAACCCAAAGCGTCAGGTGCGTCCTGGCCTAGTTCGTACTTTCCAAAGTTTTCGCTGTCGTTCGAGGCGTCCGCCGCCTCGCAGCGCAATCAAGATGAACCAAAGCGCGACGTCTCCATCATCGTAGGCCTTGCTGTCGCATACCCGTTCCTAATGCTGACGAGCGCCTTGGTGCTGGCTGTGGTCGTCGCCGTGCTGAGTGTACCCTTTGTGGGGATGGATGACCCACTCGGTGGTCTGCGGCTGCGTGATGATAACGTCGCACGCCAAGCGGACGCGTGGTACGAGGCCCTCTTCGTGCTGCGGCCGGAGAGCGGCGAAACCAACAACGTGCGCGAGACCGAGGGGTCGGAAGGCCTATTTCCACTTACGATCATGTACATGGCGCCCGGCAACGGCGACGGTGACACGCCCACCGGCAACGTCTTCACTGTGGAAAACATCGCACGAATGGCCGAGCTGGAGGACGCCCTGGTGAGCGTTCAAGGCTACGAGGACAATTGTTTGATCGACGTTGACAGCAACGCGTGTGCAGCTGTGCTAAGTCCGGTCCGGTACCTGCGGAACGCGACAACGCAAGACGAGGTGGACGCTGCCGTGCTCCGCATGTGGGAGGACCGCGAAGTGGACAAGGATGACACACTGCTGCACTTTTGCAAGGACTTTGACCCGGAAGTGAGCCTAGAGTGCCCCATCACGCAGACTCGCATTCGCTTCGGCTTCCCGCGGCCTGGCTACCTGAACACGGAGGATCGCACCGAGGAGCAGTTCGACGACCTGACGGAGTGGCTGTGGGACCGCGACGGCGAGGCGGACGGCTCATCATCCGCTGGCTCCAAGGCGTCCTTCATGGACATTCTCGCGGCCGCGCGCCAGCGGTACCAGGACGACCCCTCCGAAACGGTGATCACGTTTTACCAGAGTGGCATCCTTGGGCGCGAGACCGTACAGACGTTGCTGAGTGACGCGCGGTTCGTGGGCGTATCCATTGTTATCGTACTGGTGGTCCAGTGCTGGCACATGGGTTCCATCTTTCTGGGCGTCGTGGGTCTCGTGCAGATCTTGTTTGCCTTCCCGGTCTGCTTCGCGACATATCGCGTGATTTTCAACTTGCAGCTCTTCAATGGTCTCTCCGTGAGCTCCGTCTACCTGCTGCTGGGCATCGCGACGGACGACCTCTTCATCCTTGTGGACGCGATGCGCCAGTCGCGCAGTATGCTGGTTGGGCCCGGCTGGACACTCGAGAAGCGGCTGGGGTGGGCCTTCTCGCGCAGTGCAAACACGATCTTGGCAACGACGGCCACCACGGTGCTGGCCTTCGGCGCCCTAATCACCTCGCCGGTCCCGGCCTTGCGCTATTTTGGCATCTGGACCGTGCTGCTGCTGGTTGCGAACGTTGCTCTGGTCTGTACTATCTTTCTCGCCGCGCTCGTGATCCACGAGCGCTACTTCGTGACGGCGCCGGCGCCGGAGCCGCAGGACGCTGGCGAGGCCAAGGACGCTGCCAAGGATGTTGCCAAGGACGTTGCCCAGGACGAGGAGGCTGGCCCTCAGGACGAAGAAGAGGGCTTCCGGAAGATGGGCTGTAGCAAAGTGGCGCCGCACAGCAGGGTCTCGCTGGCGACCGACGCGGAACTTCTCTCGCGCGCCTCGGGATTTGAATTCTTCTGCCGCGTACATCTGGCGCAAGGTCTGATCCTGAATCGGACCGGGCAGAAGATTGTGCTGTTGAGCTTCGCAACGCTCTTTGTTGCGGCCTGCGCTCAACTGCCCAGCCTGCACATTGCGTCGAAGTCGATGGTAGGCTTCGCGGGAGACCACCCGTACGGGCTCTTTCTTTCGAACCGTGAGGCAAACGGCTTCAAGGTGTCGGAGGATGCCGTGGCGACGGTCAAGATGGTTTGGGGTCTGGAACCCGGCTTTATTGACCGCACGGGCACCAACGTTGCCGACCTCTACGAGTACGGCACGCCCATCTTTGACGCGGATTTTGACCTCGCGACGGAGGACTCGCAACTCTACATGCGCGAGATGTGCGAGGACGTCCTTGAGAATCGAGTCTCGGAGCTGCACCTGCAGACGGACCTCACCAAGGATGAGGACCGCGCCAAGTGCTTCATGTTGGCCTTCGCCAAGTGGCGCCTCGCTCGAAACGAGGCTTTTCCAGTGCCCAAGGTCGTGCATGAGAACGCGAGCGGCGGCGTGCTCAGCCTTGATGTGCAGATCCCGGCCCGCGCCGCCGCGGACACGCTCGAGGAGGCGCTCCTGGAGTTCTTACGGCGGCCCGAATTCGGCTACGATCTGTACGCGGATGTCGGCTTCGAGCGGCTTGAGAATGGCAATATGCGTGTGCGCTTCGCCGTGCAGGAGTTCGCTGCAGAGCTCGGCGAGCAGGACTCCTACACGAAGCGTAGCGCGCTGGCCGACGCCTGGGACAGCTTCCTTGAGGAGGTTCACGATGAACAGCCGGAGTCACTCTCGGACCATGTCTACTACACCGACTACGACTACTTTGTGTGGCAAGTGTCGCAGGGCTACTTCGTCAGCAACATGTTTTGGAGCATCGGCCAGTCGCTGGCTGCTTCGCTCATCATTTGTGCGCTGGTGTGCCGCAACTGGATCGTTTCCGTCATCGCCTCCCTCAATGTTACGATGACCGTGATGGTCGTGGCCGCCTGCATCTCCTGGAACGGGCTGGACCTTGGAACGATCGAGTCCTTGGGGCTCTGCCTGAGCTTTGGCGTGTCCATCGACTACAGCGTGCACATGGCCATGGCGTACTGCGATGCATTCTTCGACCGAGCGCTTCTGGGACGCGCTGACCGCGTTGAGCATGCTCTCGGCACGCTCGGCACCTCCATCATGGCCGGCGCCGTGTCCACCATCGGCGCGACGGCTGCGCTACTCTTCACCACGCTCGTGCCCCTTTACAAGCTCGGGCTCATCCTCTCCGTAACGCTCACGCTCGCTTTCCTGACGGGCTTCCTTCTGCTGCCCACCCTCCTGGCGCTCTGCGGGCCGGAGGACCTCACGGGCATGTTTTTTCTGCCGCGTCACCTCGAGCTCGAGGATGCTCGCCAGGGCTCCAAGGTGGTCCTGGCCAGCGGAACTCGCGAGTGCTCGCGCACGAGCGTGCGCAGGGCCGCTGTCGTCTTCTGCGTGGCCATCCTTGGCCTTCTCGGCCTCTTTGCCGGCATGTACTCGGTGCGCCTCGCAGAGCAGGCTGCCGCGGACGCCGACGCGGACGCCGCCGACGGCCTGGACGACTCGTACCACATGCCGGACTATGCCGACCTGGAGGAGGGCGTCTGGACTGAGTTCCGCCCGGGCAACGCGTCCATCTGCGCGCGAGGCACGCCCTACGCCTTCTTCGTCAAGAAGGGCGCTGAGGGCGCACCCATGATCATCGAGTTCGAGGGCGGCGGCGCCTGCTGGAGCCTCAACACGTGCCAGGCTGCCGCCGGCAGCTTCACGGACACCGTGGAGAATGCGCGCGCCGGATTCCGCCGGGCCGTCAAGGGGCTCGACGTCAAGGCGGGCCTGGGCGACCCAGACGGTCCGTACGGCGACGCCACGCACATTTACATCTCCTACTGCACGGCCGATCTGCACGCCGGCGACAGCGTGGTGCAGTACTCGGACGGGCTCACCATCCAGCACAAGGGCAACGTGAACACGGGCTACGTGCTGGACTACATCCGCGACCAGATCCCGGCGCCTGAGCGTGTCCTGGTCTCGGGGTGCTCCGCCGGCAGCTACGGCAGCTTCTGGCACACGCCGCGTATCGCCAAGATGTACGAGGAGATGGGCGCCGCGACGCGTGTCGTGCAGCTGGGCGACGCCGGTGCCGGCGTCGTGACGGATACCTTCTTGGCCGAGTCCTTCCCGAGGTGGAACGTCGTGGGCGGCGGGGCGCTGGACCTGGATATTGTGCCGAACGGCACGTCGACCGACCCGTTGGATCTCTCTGTGCTGACGCTGGCTGAGTTGTACCGGTGGGCCGCGCAGCGCTACCCGTCGGTGTACTTTACGCAGTACTCGGCGGCGTACGACTGGAACCAGGTGTATTTCATGCTTCTGCAACAGGACGAGACGAGCAGTGCCCACGAGCCGACAGCTGCGGACAAGCGCATGTGGAACACGGCCTTCAACGAGATGTACGACCCGCTCCAGGCGGGGAATCCGTCGAACCTGCTGCACTTTGTGGGTCCGGGCGACCACCACTGTGTTGTGCCGTACTCGCGGTACTACACGGTGGATGCCGGCGGCGGCGTGCCTCTCTTCAAGGTGGTGCACGAGCTCTTTGATCGGAACACGAGCTTGGGCAACCAGGACTGCCGCAATCTGTCGAGCTGCGAGCTCTCTGCTGACCTACGCGACACCTATGCACAGCTTTGACCATACTTCGTAAGAAAAGATCGTTGCGATATCCTTATGCGCCTCTTGCGCGCTGCGCGCTCTGCACCAAGGCGCTTAGGAGCGCGAAGGCCAAGTACGCCGCGATGCGCCGGCTGCAGCATGCTGGCTGGCAACAACGCAACGCGACCAATGCAGCGAGTCACACCACCTGGTGAAGAGGAGCTCGCGGCGCGCGCCGTCCACGCGTGAGCTTAAGCGGATCGCGCAGTGCTGTGTGCCTGGCTGGGGAAGGCTAGAGGCGCCTCGGCGCGTGCGGCGAAGCTCTAGCAGAGCGGTGCAGGAAGAACTGGCCCACGCGAGAGAGAGATGCAGCAACTAGCGGGCTATGGCATGGCACCTTGCGCCGGTGCCTGGACTGTGAATGGCTGGCGCAGGCTCAAGCGTGAAGCGAAGCAAAGGCAGACGCGCCGCACCCTCCCCGACTGGGACACCGACAGCGGGTCGCGAGAGAGCTGTAGCCCAGTGGGCCATGCGGTGAATTGCCGAAGCGGCGGCGCGGAAGCGGCGTCGCCGGCCAGAGGCGCGTGCAACGGCGACTGACGGGCGGCCCGGCCGCCCAGGCGCCGTTCCTGCTCGGTCAGCGCGCGACAGAGAGGTAGAAAACACACAAGTAAAGGCATCATTGCGGCATTGCAACGATTCGCACAATGATCACGCGCGAGACCTGTGCAAGCGCCTTGCGGCCAGTTATTCTCACCAGCATGCGGGCCGAAAATGCTGCAGGCTTCACTACTACAGGCGGCCGACTCATCAGTGCCGGCCGCGCAGGCTGCTTTCTTCCACATTCCGAGCAGGCTGCAATTCCAGTTTCTTCCACATCCAGCTGTCGACTCCACGAGCATGGCGAGCTAGCTACTACGTTAGGTCCAGGGTCCTGGCTAGCTGACTACTAGCTCGGACTGGGCCGCTCGACGCACATTTGCAGCGACGATTGGCGCTCGGCGCTTTTTGGCTGCGTCCGCCGGCACTACTTGCGGCCGGCTCGGTCGGGCTCGGTCGAGACGCCCGCCTTGCTGCCTCGTGACAGTCCCGGACTCCAGGCGCCTCTTTCCCTATTTTGGATAAGACCGCCGGCGGCTCCGCCGGGCAGCTTTCGTTGGCATGCCAGCAAAGGTCCCCCCCCACCCGACCTCCGAGGCGCCGCCAATGTCCTGGTCTTTTCACACTGTAAAGGGCTAGCACAGGTCACGTCACTTCGCAACGGGCCGAAGGTGTGACCTCGTGAAATCCAGTTCCCACTCCAAGTCCAGTCCGGGCCACACGCTCCTCGGCCGAAACTCGCCACCTCGATCTAGGCCAGGCTAGCCTGGAGCGAGCTGGCCTCGCCGGCGGCCGCCGTGCAGTTGCGGCAATTTTCTGTCCGAGTCGACCTGAGCCTACTCCTTGAGCGGCCCGAGCTTGCAGGTCAGGCAGGTGAGAGCGGGCCTAAGCGGCAGTAATTTGCGTGAGCCGTGACGTGACGGAGGCAGGGTGGCAAGGGCACCCCCTGGTACTTTATGGGCGGCACCAGCAGCAGCAGCAGCAGCAGCAGCAGCAGCAGCAGCCAGGCAAAAGTGCCATCCCAGCCTGCGGCCCGGCTGGCCAGGGCCGGGCCGAGCCGCCAGGGCCGCTGGTCTGGCTGCCTCGCGGCTGGCTGCTTGAACTTCACGTGCGGAGGCGCCTCCCACCGCGAGAGCTAGTCCGAGCTACGAGGTCGCAGCTGGCGGTCCGTGTGCAGCCGAGTTGGTCCGCCATCAGTGGTGGGAGCCACTGGAGCGCGTGAGCGACCGTGAATTGGGTGCGAATGGAGTGCCATTTGTGCAAGGCGCGAGGCACAGCAGCTGCGTAGGCGGCGTAGCCGCGTAGGCGGCGTAGCCGCGTAGCCGCTGGTGGCGGCGTGGCGATCGCGTGCGCGGTGCCGAGATGGAGCGTGCGCCCAGCTGGCAGCGGTGCAGGTCGGAGGTCAAGCGTGTCTCTGCCCAAGGAAAAAACGGGCCGAGAGAACTAGCTGGTAGCTCTGGCAGGCATGCAGGCAGGCTCAGCAGTATTCGCCACGCGCCACTGTGACGTACATTTCGGGCCGAGCTGCTGCCTGGGCCAACCAATGCCCGCTCGTAGCTAGCTAGCCAGCTGCTTCCAAGTCTTCTGGCGACTCAACCGAGGTTGCAGCGAGCTCGCTCGGCTCGCTCGCTCGCAGAGGAGCGGCGCCGATGTCGAGGCGCGAGCGTCCGGCCGGCGGCAGGGTGGCACGCTGCACGACTGCACGGCGCAAGGTGCAAGGTGCGAGCGCGGTGGACTTTACCCCACGGGAGCGCAGAAGCCTGGCTTGAGAAGCGCGTAGGGGCACGAGAGAAGCGCGTGTGCTCACTGCGCGTTGCTCCGCTCCTCGAGCCGCTCCTCAAGCGCGGCTGGCTGTCCAGCCGGGGCTGCTGAGCTGCTAACGCGGCCTCCCAGCATCATCCGCGGCTGGCTGTCCAGCCGATGGCACGGAATCCCACGGATCCCACGTGACTTCTAATAGGACTGGTAGGCAGATCGGCCATCTGGCAGCGACAAGGCGTCGCGGTCGACCTGCTTCCAACAATTCCCGCAGTCGTGCGCCTCACTGCTGTCTAAGCACCTGTGAGTCCGTGAGTCGCCCCGGCCAAGTCGCCTGGTCGGCGGCTGCCGCGGCCACGGGCTAGCAACCTAGGCTACTCTTGCTGAGACTTGCTCGCTCGCTCGACTGGAAGGGGAGAGGAGTGGGCGCGCGCTCGCCCAAAGTAAATGTGCAACGATGAGCTCCGGCGAGGTGGTGGTCGAGGTGGTGAGCAAGGAGGACCGACGCCATGAACCCCAGCACGAGTCTGTAAATGGCTCTGTCTCGACTGAGTCAGCTGGCTCAACAGGATCACCCGAAAGCAGCAGCGTCGGCGATGCCACCGAGTACGATATCCCCGTGCGCAACGTACCGCTGATCGTGGGCTTTGCGGTCTCCTACCCATTCATGATGCTGTTGAGCGCCTTCGTGCTGGCAGTGGTGGCCGCAGGCATGAGCGCTACCCTCATCACCATTGACGATCCGCTCGGCGGCTTGCGGCTGCGCCACCATGATGTCGCACGCCAAGCGGACGCCTGGTACAAAGCCCTCTTCGTACTTCGGCCGGAGAGCGGCGAAACCAACAACGTGCGCGAGACTGAGCAGTCCGAAGACGTCTACCCGCTTACCATCATGTACATGGCGGCCGGCAACGGAAACGGCGACAGCAAGCTGCAGGGCAACGTCTTCACCGTGGACAATATCGCCCGCATGGCCGAGCTGGAGGACAGCCTCGTGCGCGTCTCAGGCTACGAGGACAACTGCCTCGTCGACGTCGACAGCAATGCGTGCGCCGCCGTGCTGAGCCCCGTCCGGTACCTGCGCAACGCGACAACACAAGCCGAGGTAGACGCCGCCGTCCTTCGCATGTGGGAAGACCGCGAGGCTGACAAGGACGACTCTCTCTTGCACTTTTGCAAGGACTTTGACCCGGAGGTGAGCATGGAGTGCCCCATCACGCAGAGTCGCATTCGCTTCGGCTTCCCGCGGGCAGGCTATCTAAACGCGGACGACCGCATCGATGAGCAGCTCGCAGAGCTCACAGAGTGGCTCTGGGACCGCGACGGGGCGGCAGATGGATCGTCCTCCGGCACTGAGGCGTCCTTTGTTGACATTCTCGGGGCCGCGCGACAGCGGTACCAGGATGATCCGTCTCAAATGGTGGTCGTCCATTTCCAGCGCGGCATCTTTACGCGCGAGGGCATCGAGACCCTCCTGGAAGATGCACTTTGCGCCTGCATCTCCGCTGGCATCATGCTGGTCGGACTCTGTTGGCACATGGGCTCGATCTTCTTGGGCATCGCCGGCTTCCTGCAGATCATGCTCGCCTTCCCGATCTGCTTCGTCTTCTACCGAATCATCTTCGGGATTGAGCTCTTCAACGGCCTCTCCGTCGTGTCCATCTTTCTGTTGCTGGGCATTGCGACAGACGACCTCTTCATCCTCGTGGACGCGATGCGCCAATCGCGCAGCATGCTGGTGGGCCCTGGCTGGACGCTGGAGAAGCGGCTGGGCTGGGCGTTCTCGCGCAGCGCCAATACCATCTGCGCCACGACTACGACCACGGTGCTGGCCTTCGGCGCGCTCGGCCTCTCACCCATGCCCGGCTTCCAGTACTTTGGTGTCTGGACTGTGCTCTTGCTCGTGGCCAACGTCTCCCTGGCCTGTACCATGTTCCTCGCGGCGCTCGTCCTGCGCGAGCGCTACCTGCTGCCGGACCCTGACGACTTTGAGGGCGCCGCCGACGGCAAGGTGCTGTCGCTCGTCCCGCAGGCTGTCGAGACCAGGATGTCGGTGCACTCCGCAGCGAACAAAGGAGCGGGCCTCCGAGCGGTCGTTGACCCTGCACTCGCCGGGAGCACGGACTCGTCCGGGAGCACCGGAACGGGCAACTTCTCATACGCCACGGACTCGACGCTGCTCTCTCGCGCGACTCGATTCGAGCGGTTCTGCCGCGTGCACCTGGCCCAGGGGTTCATCCTGCAGCGCCGCGGCCAGAGAGGCGTTCTCCTCGTCGTTGCGGCGCTGCTCATCGCGGCCCTGGTGGAGTTGAGCACCTTGGAGCTGGCGTCCGAGGGCCTCACGGGCTACAGGGAGGACCACCCGAACGGGCTGTACTTGGCGAACCGTGAGGCAAACGGCTTCAAGCAGTCGGAGGAGACCGTCACCTCAGTCAAGGTGGTCTGGGGCATCAAGTCGCCCTTCATTGACCGTGCCGGGACGAGCCTGGCCGTTGCCGACGACTTCGGCGCACCCGTCTTTGACGAAAACCTTGATCTCGCCGCCGAAGACGCGCAGACCTACCTGCGCGAGGTGTGCGAGACAGCGCTCGAGGAGCGCCAAGACGAGCTGTACCTTCAGACGGACCTCGCACATGAGGAAGACCGCGCCAAGTGCTTCATGGTAGCCTTCGCCAAATGGCGCCTGGCGCGCCAGGAATCCTTTCCTATGCCCAAGATTGTTTCGTCCAACGCGAGCGGCAGCGTCCTCAGCCTCGACGTGCAGATCCCGGCGCGAGCCGCAGCGGAGACGCTCGAGGAGGCGCTTGTTGAGTTCCTCAGGCGGCCCGAGTTCGGCTACGACATGTACACGAGCGTGGGCTTCGAGCGGCTCGCCAACGGCAACCTGCATGCGCGCTTTGCCGTGCAGTCCTTCGCGGCGGAGCTCGGCGAGGCGGACTCCTACACCAAGCGTACTGCGCTGGCAGATGGCTGGGACAGCCTCCTCAAGGAAGTGCGCGAGGAGCAGCCCGAGTCACTGTCCACGGACACGTACTACACGGACTATGACTACTTCGTGTCGATGGCCACCCAGGCCGCGTCCGTGGACATGGTCTTTCAGAGTCTCGGCTTGTCCTTTGTATCCTCGCTCATCGTCTGTGCGCTGGCGTGCCACAACTGGATTGTATCAGTCATCGCCACGCTCAACGTGTCTCTGTCCGTTGTTATCGTGGCCGCCTGCATCTCCTGGTCGGGCCGCTCGCTCGGCACTTTGGAGTCGATGGGGCTCAGCCTCACCTTTGGTGTCTCCGTCGACTACAGCGTGCACATGGCCATGGCGTACTGCGACGCTTTCTTCGACCGAGGGCTTGAGCGCCGCGCTGACCGAGTCGAGCACGCGCTCGGCACACTCGGCACCTCGATCACGGCCGGCGCCGTGTCCACCACGGCGGCCACGGCCGTTCTCATGCTCGCCACGCTCGTGCCCCTCTCGGTCTTTGCGCTCATCATGTGCATCACGCTCGCCTTCGCCTATCTAACGGGCTTCTTTTTGTTGCCCACCCTCCTGGCGCGCTGGGGGCCGGAGGGCCTCATGGGCATGTTTCTCCTGCCGCATCGCCTCCGAGTAGAACGCCAGGAGTCCAGGGGGGTCTTTGCCAGCGACTCGCGCGAGTGCTCGCGCACGAGCGTGCGCAGGGCCGCTGTCGTCTTCTGCGTGGCCATCCTTGGCCTTCTCGGCCTCTTTGCCGGCATGTACTCGGTGCGCCTCGCAGAGCAGGCTGCCGCGGACGCCGACGCGGACGCCGCGGACGGCCTAGACGACTCGTACCACATGCCGGACTTTGCCGACCTGGAGGAGGGCGTCTGGACCGAGTTCCGCCCGGGCAACGCGTCCATCTGCGCGCGAGGCACGCCCTACGCCTTCTTCGTCAAGAAGGGCGCTGAGGGCGCACCCATGATCATCGAGTTCGAGGGCGGCGGCGCCTGCTGGAGCCTCAACACGTGCCAGGCTGCCGCCGGCAGCTTCACGGACACCGTGGAGGACGCGCGCGCCGGCTTCCGCCGGGCCGCCAAGGGGCTTGACGTCAAGGCGGGCCTGGGCGACCCAGACGGTCCGTACGGCGACGCCACGCACATTTACATCTCCTACTGCACGGCCGATCTGCACGCCGGCGACAGCGTGGTGCAGTACTCGGACGGGCTCACCATCCAGCACAAGGGCAACGTGAACACGGGCTACGTGCTGGACTACATCCGCGACCAGATCCCGGCGCCTGAGCGTGTCCTGGTCTCGGGGTGCTCCGCCGGCAGCTACGGCAGCTTCTGGCACACGCCGCGTATCGCCAAGATGTACGAGGAGATGGGCGCCGCGACGCGTGTCGTGCAGCTGGGCGACGCCGGTGCCGGCGTCGTGACGGATACCTTCTTGGCCGAGTCCTTCCCGAGGTGGAACGTCGTGGGCGGCGGGGCGCTGGACCTGGACATTGTGCCGAACGGCACGTCGACCGACCCGTTGGATCTCTCTGTGCTGACGCTGGCTGAGTTGTACCGGTGGGCCGCGCAGCGCTACCCGTCGGTGTACTTTACGCAGTACTCGGCGGCGTACGACTGGAACCAGGTGTACTTTCTGCTCCTGCAGCAGAACGAGACCAGCACCGACTATGAGCCGACGGCCGCGGACAAGCGCATGTGGAACACGGCCTTCAACGAGATGTACGACCCGCTCCAGGCGGGGAATCCGTCGAACCTGCTGCACTTTGTGGGTCCGGGCGACCACCACTGTGTTGTGCCGTACTCGCGGTACTACACGGTGGATGCCGGCGGCGGCGTGCCTCTCTTCAAGGTGGTGCACGAGCTCTTTGATCGAGACACGAGCTTGGGCAACCAGGACTGCCGCGATCTGTCGAGCTGCGAAATATCCGCCGACCTTCGCGACACCTACACGCAGCTCTGATGGAGACGGGCTCCAGGACGAGAGTAGCGCCCCCCACCACATCATGGCGCTTTGTGATGAAATAATTAGTGCAACGTTCGAGAGAAAAAAAGAAGATTTGTTAGGACTAAACATTGTCTGAGATTCGAAACACAAGAAAGATGCACGCACGCACGCACGCACGCACGCACGCACGCACGCACGCACGCACGCACGCACGCACGCACGCACGCACGCACGCACGCACGCACGCAAGCGTGTTGTCTCGGCGGCATCTTCTCCTTCCTTCCAGTACGTCTACTTCATGAACAGAGGTCCCTACGGCGCGCACGCAAGGCTCACGTCCGAGCATGGCATGCACGGCGGCGTCACGGTGCGCGGCCTGAGCACACGTATGCATGCACTAGGCATAGGTGCTTGAGCGAAGGCGCGCGGAGTGATGGTGATGGTGGTGGTGGTGGTGGTGCGCGAGACGGACTCGTGGTGGAGCCCCAATGACATAACTCGGGTCCACCTCGACGACTTCACAGTCCGTTCAAAGCAGTGCAGAGCATACGCATACGCATACGCATACGCATACGTACAACAGGAAAAAGGAGCAGAAAGGAGCGCGCAGAAATCAGGCGGCGCGACGGGCAGAGCGTGGCGCATCGCCCTTCATCCGGCCGACCGGCTTGCCGTCGGGCCCGTATTGGTTGAGCTTGGCAGACCAGACGCGCGGGTCCACGTCGCGGTCAGACCAGGTCTCAGTGGTGTCGTAAAACCAGGGCTCGTCGGGCCCGTCGTCGATGATGGGCACCGCGTTGCCGAGGTAGTCAAGGCGCTTGCCCGGGTAGACGAACTGCTCGAACATGTAGGCGAAGATGTTGTCCTGGTCGAGATTGGGGTGGATGTGCGGCTTGACGCGCTTGTCGTGCTCGTGCTTGAGTAGGCTCCAATGCTTGCCAGGAAACATGTGGTGAATGCCGTGGTAGCCGTTGTTGAAGCAAAAGTAGTTGAGCACGGGGCCGACAAAGTTGCGGCTGTGATTGTACTTGGACTCAGTGTCGGTACCGTCGTGCTGCAGCATGTTGAGAGAGATGATGCCGTACTTGCCAATGAGGCAGGGCAACCAGCAAACGAAGAGCCAGCGCTGCGGGTTGAAGGCCGCGACGAGCACCTGAAAGGTGACGTAGACGAGGGCCTCGAACCGCAGCTGGTAGTAGATGGGGCGGTCGAGCGCACGCTGCGCGTTGAAGTAGGCGGCGTCGTTGGCCGAGGTGCTGACGAGGATGGTGGGCATGAAGAGCAGGCCGTTGAGGAAGTTCCAGCGGAACTTCATCTTGGTCGTGCGCATGACGTCCTTGTTGGTTTGCAGGTTGCGGTGGTGGCTCAGGTTGTGGCCCGGCACGTACGAGGACGCGCAGTGCCCGAACCAGATCGAGAGCACGGCCTGAAAGACCTGGTTCTTCCACGCCTGCTTGAAGATGGGGCAGTGCACGGCATTGTGCACCGTGACGGCGCCCTGGAACGAGACGAAGGCCGTCAGCCAAAAGGCCAGGAAGCGGCCCAGGCGCGAGGGCACCTCGTACCTGAGCTGCAGGCCGACCAGCGCAAAGTACACGCCGCAGAAGAACAGCGTGCGCAGGTCCTCGTAGTACCTCAGGCCGAGCGCGTCCGCGAGCGCCTCCTCCGCCGCGCTGGGCGGGCGGCGTCCCTGCGCCTCGAAGCGCCGCGCGCGCGCGCCGCCGCCGCCGCCGCCGCCCGCGCGCGCGCCGCCATCGCCGCCGCCGGCCGCCCGCAGCGCCGCCACGGTGGTCGCGCCGCCGCGCTGCTGCTGCGGCGCCATCGCCGCCCGCGGCCCCGTCCGCGCCGCGCCCGCGCCCGCGCCCGCGCCCGCGCTCGCGCTGCCTCGCCGCGCCTCGCCTCGCCTCGCCTCGCCGCGCCGCGCCTCGCCGCGCCTGCCGCCCGCGCGCGGCCGGGCGCCGCGGCCTTGCTCGCGCTGCGCCTGCGTGGACTGCGCGCGCGCGCCGGCGGCCAGGCGGGCAGGCCGCCGCTTCCACTTCCGGCTGCTGGCGCGCCACTTGCCGCTGCTGCGCGCGACTTGGCTAAACCGTCGCGAAAACTAAAACTCAGCCTGCCCGCCTGTCAGTGCCTGACTCGGAGCGCGGCGTCACTGCAGGCCGTGCCGGCCAGCGGGCCGCGCCGAGGCCGGAGCACTCTGATCGTGATCGCTGGCACTGTTTGGCAGTGTCAGACGGGCGGCGACTCGGACAAAGGACTCGGACGCGGCGCGCGCCGGGTGCGACTCGCGCAGCGCGCGGCGCGGCGCGACTCGGAGGCGCACGGAGCGAGGCGACGACGACACGACCTGCACTGCAATGCCACTCGAGTCCTGACTTGTCTGTAGTAACGCCCCCGCTCGCCAAAGCGTATCTTCGACTCGGAGTCTCGGAGATGGTGGCCTACGACTTTGGATGCCTCTCAGCTGGCGGCGGCCGAGTCGAGCCGGGCCTCTCATGACCAGAGCCCTCCGAGGCGCGCCGCGAGCGGCCGGAGGCCGCGTGGAGCCGGAAGAACTTGAAGCCCGGAGCGGCGGCGAGCTGCACCTGGCTGGCCGCTGGCCCTGCCTGCACAAGTTGTTGGCGGCAGGCAGCGCGCGGCGCGCGCAATCAACCAAGTCCTACTAGCAGTGCTAGCACCGCACACTCTTGAACGATTTTGTCCCAAGAGGGAGAGAGGTCCCAGGATGTGGGACGCGCCGGGCGCGGTACCTTGGGGTACCAAGATCAAGGACAGCAGCGCTTGTGCAGCTGTGCAGGGCGAGAGCGACGTGGACAAGATCACGACTGTGATGAGCCTGAGCCTGTCAGAGCCTGAGCTGAGCGACGTGGGGTGCAGCGGCGAGGGAAACGTGCTTGTAGCCTAGCTACAGAGCCGTCAGAGCTGCGCTGCGATGCCGTGAACCCGCTCACGCACGACTGCCACGGCACAATCTCTAGCCTAGCCTGGTTCGTTGCCTGGCGATAGTTAGTGGAGCGAAAGATCGCTGGCCGCTTCTTCTTGCTTCTTTGACCTTCTTCTTGGCTTTCTTCCCCTCGTGCTTCTCCAAGTTCGTCGCGGCGGCGCTCGGCGGCCTCCGACTCCGAGGCGGCGGCGCCGCGCGGGGCGCAGCCGCACCAGCAGAAGGGGATCGAGCGCGAGCGCGAGCGCGGCGGGAGCGACGCGGCGAGAGCGACGGGCAGGGCAGTCGAGCAGGCAGCGCGGCGCGGGGCAGGACGATGGCGGGCGACGGCGCGGCGGAGCGCGACGCGGCGGCGCGGCGCGCCGGCGGCGGCAGCGGCGGCGGGTCCGGCGGCGAAGGGCGCGCCGCGAAGCTGCTGCTGGGCGCGGCGACGGCGCTGGGGATGCTGGCGGCGAGCCGCGTGCGGCGGCGCGCGCTGAGCGACCGCGTGGCCAGCACGCCGCCGGTGGCGGCCAAGAAGCCCGAGGTGGTGCTGGTCGGCAAGGTGGAGGGCCAGAACCGCGGCGCGAACCCGATGGACCCGCCCAAGGAGCTGGAGGACGAGTACTTTTGGATGCGCGACGACGACCGCAAGGACCCGGAGGTGATCGCGCACCTGCGGCGCGAGAACGCGTACTGCGAGTACCAGATGCGGCACCTCAAGGGGCTGCGCAAGGCGCTGTATGACGACATGCTGAGCCACATCAAGGAGACGGATGACTCGGTGCCGTACCCGTACGGCGACTACTGGTACTACTCGCGCACGATCAAGGGCAAGTCGTACAGGATCTACTGCCGCGCGCGCTCCGAGGCGGAGGTCGGCTCGCGCTCCGAGGAGGTGCTGCTGGACATGAACAAGGAGGCGCGCGGCAAGAAGCACTGCGACCTGGGCGGCCTGGCGCCCTCGCCCGACCACCAGCTGCTCGCTTACTCGCTGGACGAGACCGGCTTCGAGACGTACCGGGCCAAGTTTGTGGACATGCGCACTGGCCGCGCGCTGCCGGACGAGCTTCCCGACATGACGGGCCGCGTGGTCTGGGGCCAGGACAACGAGAATGTCTTTTACGCCGTGCATGACGAGGCGCATCGCCCGTACAAGCTCTTCTGGCATCGCATGGGCACGGACTGCTCCGAGGACCAGCTCCTGCACGAAGAGTCCGACGAGGAGTACTGGATGGGCTTCGGCAAGACGCTCTCTGGCCGCTTCCTCGTCTGCGAGGCGGGCACCTCCGAGTCCACCGAGCTTCGCATTCTCGATCTGGAGACCGCGCAGTTCGGCGACGCCATGCAGCTCGTGCACGAGCGCACCGACAAGCTGCGCTACTCGCTTGACCACCGTGGCGACAAGTTTTACTTTGTCACCAACGCCGACGGCGCCAAGAACCAGAAGCTCATGTGGGCTCCCGTCGACGCGCCGGGCCGCGACAACTGGCGCGACCTCATCCCCTACGACCCGGAGGTCAACATCGAGGACACCGTCGCCTTCTCGCGCCACATTGTCGTCGAGGGCCGCAGCGGCGGCTTCTCCACGCTCTGGGTGCTCGACCCGGAGGCCGACGAGCCGGAGCTCACCAAGATTGAGGGCTTCCCGGACGCCATCTCCACCGTCGGCACCGGCGTCAACAAGGTGTTCGACACCGACACGGTGCGCGTCATGTACGAGTCCATGGTCACGCCTTCTACCACCTACGACATCAACATGGTCACGCAGGACAAGCGCCTCGTGCACCAGAAGGAGGTGCCCAACTACGACCCCTCGCTCTACCACTGCGAGCGCCTTGAGGCGCGCGGCCACGACGGCGTCATGATCCCCATGTCCATGGTCTATCGCAAGGACCTGGGCTTCGAGGCGCCGCTCGCCGAGCGCACGCCCGGCCCGGTCTTCCTCAACGGCTACGGCAGCTACGGCATTTGCAATGATCCCGACTTCGTGCCGTCCAATATCACGCTCATGGACTACGGCATCTGCGTCGTCATCGCCCACATCCGCGGCGGTGGCGAGATGGGTCGCCCGTGGTACGAGGACCAGGGCAAGTACCTCCACAAGAAGAACACCTTCCATGACTTCATCTCCTGCGCCGAACACCTCATCGAGAACAAGTACACCGACCCCTCCAAACTTGCCATCACGGGCCGCTCTGCCGGCGGCCTCCTCATGGGCGCCGTCCTTAACATGGCGCCCCACCTCTTCAAGTGCGCCATCGCCGGCGTGCCCTTCGTCGACGTTGTCGCCACCATGTCGGACACCTCCATCCCGCTCACCACCGGCGAGTTCACCGAGTGGGGCAACGTCAACGAGGAAACCTACTACGAGTACATGCTCTCCTACTCCCCTGTCAACAACGTCACCGCGCAGGACTATCCCTCCATCCTCGTTACCGCCGGCCTCTTTGACCCGCGCGTCGCCTACTGGGAGCCTGCCAAGTGGGTCGCCCACCTGCGCGACAAGAAGACCGACGATAACCTCCTCCTTCTCAAGGTTGACCTCTCCTCCGGCCACTTTTCCGCCTCCGATCGCTACAAGTACATTCGCGAGAAGGCCTTTGAGTTTGCCTACCTCGTCGAACAGCTCGGCGTCGCTCGCCTTTGATGCCACGGGTAGAAACGTCAGGATGCCTTTCAAAGTCCTTTCATGGTACGTACCGGGTACCACAATCATTCATTCAGTCATAAAGGGGTGATGAGCTTTGGATTGACCTTGTTGGGCTTGTGCCCCCGCGGCCGCGTCTCCCGTGCTTGCCGTGTCTCCCCACGTCCTCCTCGTCCTCCTCACGCCCTCTGCCAGTCTCTCCATCACCTGGAACAGCAGATCTTCAAGTCGTTCGCCAGCCAAGGCGAACTCGGGCAGACGCCATGGCCGCGCCTTCACCGCTGCCAGTGCCAGCGCTCACGCGCTTCATGTACGCGGACGGCGCGGAGACGCGCGGTCCCGCGCTGCTGCCGGAGCTGCGCAGGCTGCTGGAGCTTGGCAAGATCTCGCGCACCACGCTCGTGTGGACGGAGACCATGGCCGACTGGCAGCCTCTCGACCAGGTGCCGCTGCTGCAGGAGCAGCTGCTGCCGCCGCCCGCTACGGCGGCCGCCGAACACGCCGCCGCCACGTCCGCCACCCGCGAGGACCGCCACGAGCAGCAGCAGCAGCAGCAGCAGCAGCAGCAGCAGCAGCAGCAGCAGGAGCAGCAGCAGGAAGAGGACACCAGCAAGGAGACGCGCAAGGCCAAGCGCAGCGGCGGCGGTGGCGGCGGGAAACGCAAGCGTCCCGTGACGGCCGTCTACGTGACGGGCGTGCCCAAAGACGCCACGCCGAAGGAGCTCGCGGAGCACTTTGCCAAGTGCGGCCTGCTCCAGACCGACCCGCTCTCGCGCGAGCCATGCCTGCGCATGTACAAAGACGCGGACGGCGAGCCCAAGGGCGACGCCACCATCGTGTACCAGCTCGCGCCCAGCGTCGAGAATGCAGTCACCATCCTGGATGGCGGCGAGCTGCGCCTCGGCCAGCCAGACACCCGTCTGCACGTGGAGCCAGCCTCGAAGCAGCCTTCCTGGGCGGCACAGCATGTGTACGGCAAACAGACCTCGGACACCATGGAGCGCGCGCTCAAGTTGCGTCGACTCGAGCAGGACCAGGCGCTCTCGTGGAACGAGGAGGGCGTTGAGGACCGCAAGGGGTTGCGCATCGTCACAATCTTCAACCTCTTCGACCCGGCCTCGGACGAGGTCCGCAACGACCCCAACTTCAAGGCCGACCTTGAGGAAGACCTGCTCACGGAGTGCGCCACCTTCGGCGACGTCAAAAAGGTTACTGTCTTCGAGCGCCACCCGCGCGGCGTCGCCATCGTGCGCTTCCTCTCGGCGCGCTCCGCCGAGCTCTGTGTCGAGCGCATGAACGGCCGCTGGTTCGCCCAGCGCCGCCTCGCCAGCGAGTTCTGGGATGGCCTTACGGACTACCGCAAGGCACCCTCAGACACGGCCGAAGAGGAGGACCGTCTTGATGCCTTCGCAGCCAGTCTCGAGGCTTCGCACTCGTCATGACTTTTTGCATCTTCGAACGCAGGATCGCTTGTGCGAAACGTAAGTTATATGACAGTGTGCCGACGCATCTTGAGCATGTGTCAACATTGCCGACGCATCTTGAGCATGTGTCAACATGACACATGTGATGGCCGTTCACAGGGCCTTCTCCATCGTCACAGAACAGAGACAACACCATCATCTCACGTTGTCTTTCAAGTCTGGCCGGAGAAAAAGGGAGGGGGGTGGGGTTGGGGGGGTGGGGGGGCAATGCGCACTGCCACCGACCAGGAGGACCGCCTGGCCAAGGCTCTCATGTATGCCTCGGTGCGCCTCTGGTGCACAACTTTCCATCCTTCCCGTGACATGGTATCCTTCGTGACATTCAAGTTCTTCTTCTTCCCACGAGAACACACGTTGCTTTTCTTCTTCATCTCGTTCCTCTTCTCTCGCATAATCAGGTGTTACAAATGGCATGGGCTGCCTCAAGATGCAGCAGCGACTGGTCTGCGTCCTTGAGCGCCTGCGTAATGTGCGTTACGAGCTGCACGGTGGCGACAGACGCGTGGAGGTAATACAACTGGTTCAGCAGAGGGTGACCACCCGTCATCGGCGTGCCGGCGCGCCACGCCGCGGTTGCCTCGCGGATCTCCTCCAGAATCGACCCCGCGGCCGGCACGCGGTCGGCCAGCGGGTCGCCCGCCTCCTTCCACAGCAAGTCCATCCTCGCCGGTCGCGGGCCCGCAGCGTCCGCCAGCACCACAAACTGCACGCGGGGGTGGCCGTTCACCAAGACCGTGAATACCTCATGATGACGCACGCGCTGCCGCCGGCCCGCCGAGGGCTCCAACCCTGGCGGCGCCGTGGCGAGCACCGGCGCCGTCGTGAGGATGTTTGTGGCCGCCTCGTCGCTGTCCAGAGACGAAGACGCCTCCTCGCGGCCCCTCGCCGCTGACGTCAAGCCTGGCACCACCGCCGTCCTGGACGATCTGCCGCCAGGCCGCCGCAGCTTCTTCACCTTGCGCAGCTTCTTGCCGCGCACGGCGCGCTTTACGCTTGCGCTCTGCGGCCGCGCGTCCGCCTCGGTGTCCGTGCCGCCGTTGTCATCGTGGACAGGGTCCCCGCCGTCCACGTCCCACGCCGCGCCGCGCCGGTTCGGCAGACCGTCCACGAGCGCCTGCGCCGTACGGAGCGACTTGCACGCGATGCCGTCCGTGCGGTACACGAGCCGACTCGACGCCTGGTCCACCTGGCTCACCTCGAGCGCCAAATCGTAGTTCGAGAACCCGAGTTGCTGCACAAGCGCGTACAGCGTCTGCGCGAGCAGGCCAGGGTCCATGGCGTCGCCCCAGACGCTCTGCCACGGTGCGGCGTGCTGCTGCCCATGAAAGATGCCGCAATAGGCGCTGTCCGGGTCCATAGCGAAGCAGAACGCAGAGAGCCTCAGTGTGTCAAAAGTCTGCGCGTTCTTCACGTAAGAGTCCACCACACCCTCCAGCGCCCACCGACGCGTTTGCCCGTGCTGGTTGCACAGCTCCAGCGCCTCACGGTTCGCCATGATCACCGAGGAGTTCAGAATGTGGCAGATCTTCGGGTGGATGCGGCAGTACGCCGCCACGCGCCGCGCCCTGCGCAAGCCCTTGCCGGTGGACGCCTCCGCCGCCGTCTCCGCCTCTGGGCTCGAGGGCTCCGGGGACAGCGTCAGCGATGCCTCTTCTTCGACCGCGGGACGTCGCGGGGCGGCCCAGCCTGTGGGCCGCGTCGGCGGCGGCGCCAGGGCACGCGGCGCAACGCCGAGGTCCTCCACGGTGGTGGTCTCCGGTACGACCGGGACGTTCAGCGTGCGCTCGGCCAGGCTGCGCTTGGCCATCTGCAGGTGGTCCAGGAATCCGTGCAGATCCCGCTCCACCTGCACGCGCAGGTCGGCGACCGCATCGCGGCTGCGCCGCAGACCTGCTCGCGTCGGGATCAGGTCTCTGGCGCGGATGCAGCCCACGCTTGCCTTGTCGGCCCGGACCTGGGCCGCGCGTCGGTGGAGGTCCAGCTCCGACGCGAGCGCCGAGCGCTCCTGAAAGTGCCGTCGCCGTTCGGCATCCAGCTGCGCGCGCGCCTCGCCCGCCTCGGTGCCGGCCAGCTGCGCCTCGGCAAGCGCCTCCTCGACGGCGTCCTGCAGAGCCTGCGCCTCGGCCTGGGCGGCCTCCACGTCGCGTTCCGCGGCCGCAGCGCGTGCCTCGGCGTCCTCAGCGGACTCGCGCGCCGTCGCCAGCGCCGCCTTGAGCGCCGCCTCGGACGCCTGTGCCCCTTCAAGCCGCGCGTGCTGGCTCGTCGCTGCGGCCGCCGCCTCCTGGAGCTCTTGCCTGCACTGCTCCAGCTCCCGCTGCAGCTGTGCGAGCTCCGCCGCCTTGGTCGGATCCACCTGCGGAATGACGATAAGCCCGGCCTCCAAGTCCTGCACGCGCGACCGCAGCTTCACGGCCTGCGCCTCCAGCTTCGCCTCGCGGACTTTGCCGGCCTCCAGCTCGTCCACGGCCCGATCCAGCTCCCGCTGCACCTCTGCCTGCCGCTCCACAGCGCCCGCAGCCGTGGCGGCCTCGCTCTGCTTCGCGGCCGCCAGCTCGTCCTCGAGCTCCCGAACGCGGGCGCCCAGACCGCGCGCGCTCTGAGCCTGCGTCTCAAGCGTCGCCTCTCGCTGCTGCAGGGCGCGCAGGCGCTCCTGCAGCTCGCGGATTGTGGTCGCCAGCGCGTCCAGCTGCGCTTGCTGCGTCTTGAGCGGGCCATCCCACGTCTGATCGCCCGAGTGGTGCTGCGAGAGCAGGTCCGCGACGCGAGCCAGCGCCTCGCGGCTGCTCTTGTCCTGACTTGCCTCGATCTGGCTCCGCAGAGCGCCGAGCGCTTGCGTCAGCGACGCCTTGCAGCGGAAGGCGGCCTCCTTGCGCGCCTGCTCCGCGCGCGAGTCTGCATCCTCGCTCGCTTTCTCCTTTGCCACGCGCAGCAAAATCTCCAGCCGCTTGATCTGTTGCGCCTGGTCCTCCTTGGTGTGCAGTAACTGCTCCATGGCGGCGTCCGCAACGTTGCGTTCCGACTGCAACTTTGCGAGCTGGGCCTGCGTTGCTGCGCGCGAGATTGTAGTGTCCTGCTCCAGGCGGTCTTGCGCCGCGCGCAACTTGTCCACCTCCGCGCGGGCCACTTCCAGCTCCTTCGCTACGGCACGCGCCTGTCCCACCTGCAGCTCGTTGCTCTCGGTAAGGGCGGCCAGCTCCCGCTGCAGCGCTGTCATCCGCGACTCCCCTTCGCGTGCGCTGGCCTGGAGCTGGCCCTCCAGACTTGTCATATTCACCTGCGCAGCCTTGAGCGCGCTCTCCGCGGCCACCAGCTTGTGCGCCAGCGCGTCGCGCTCCCCGCGCAACGAGACTAGCGCCGGCTCGGCCTGTTTAGGAAACGCTGTGAGCTTTGGGACGCTCTCCTGCGCCGGTCCAGCATCGGCCGCGGGTGAGTCCACCTCGTCGTCGCTGGCGTCGGCGAGCGCGTTGGCAATGGCGTCGGCTGTAAAGAGGTCGTCCTCAACTGGGCTCTCCCCAGCCTCGAGCTCTTCTCGCGCCAGCTCTGTCGGGCTTCGTGGCAGGACCTTCTTGGTCTTGTTTGCGACATCGTCCGTGCTTGCATCCTCCGCCGCTGAGGCGTCGAGCTCCTTGACGTCGACGCCGTCCGGGAGCGCCCAGGTCGATTCGCCCGTGTCCTGGTTGTAAAAGTAGCGATTGCCCTGGTCGTCCTCGCACTCAAGCCAGGTCGTGGTCGCCGCCTCCTCGTCGACCGACATGGTCGTTCCGCACTCGCGCACTCGACAGCGCGCCGCGTCGCGCGCCGCGGCGCAGGGCGGCGCAGATGGCGTGTGCGACCGCTAGGCCTCAGCTCTGTCCGCAGCGAACGGCGGCATGCGCCATCCGAGTTCTTACGGTCCGAGTCACAGTGCCAGAGCCATGTCGGTGCCAGTGTCGGTTGCGGTGCACACCGTGGTTCGCTTTCCCCCTCACCTGCGGGGCTCGCTTTCTTTCGCCCCCATTGCTCGGCACGCTGATTGCGGCCCCGCATGGGCGCGCACGCGGGCGCGGGCATCATGGCTGGTTTGAGAGTGCCGCAACAAAGCGCGGCGTCGTCGTCGCCAGATGCCACCACGCCACACTGCCGACCGCGCTGACACTCTGAGGGTGTGCGCGGCTCGGCGCGGCGGCCTAGTCACGGGGCTGTGCGGTCTTGTGCGTCTCTCTTTTCTTTTCTCCCCTTGCTCGCTCCAAGTTACTGACAGTGAGCCTTGTGTGTTTAGTTCGGTGGCGTGCAGTGGCAGGCCGCGCAACTACTGGTTGGAACAGGCGAAGCGGCGCGGCACGGCGCGGAAGAGGGCGGCGCGGAAGGCGGCGCGGAGGCAGGGCCGCTCTCGCCGCCGCACGCCAAAGGACCTGGCGGGCGTGGGCTCGTGGGCGCCGAGAGGGCAGCCAGAGCCGCAACCCGACGAGAAGCAGACGCAGCAGGCAGCACCTGTCAGGCGGCGGTGCACGTGGTGGTGGCTGAACAAGAGAAGCGACGCGCACGATGAGCGACCCGGAGTGGGTGTTCGAGTACATGTGCCAGGTGCTGCAGTCACCGACGTGGGAGGTGCCAGTGATGACCTTCATTGACGAGACGTGCGCAATCTTCGACAATGAGGAGGAGAACAAGCTGACGCACACGCAGGCGCACTCGGAGTTCAAGGAGCTCGTAGAGAGCCTCCTGACGCAGCACCTGACGGAGGTGGGCATCAGCTCGGACGACTTTTACGAGGCGTGCGAGGTGGCGTACCGCAGCGAGGAGGCCACCGAGGTGGCGCGCCGCATCGTGGAGCAGCTCGTGGCTTGCGACGACTTTCTCACATTCAAGGCCATCATGTTCAAGCGCAACAAGGAGCTCGAGATGGAGGCGCTCATGGAGCTGGACGAGGAAGAGGAGGACGATGCACAGGAGCTCTCCCTTGCGCTGCGGCAGTCTAGTGGCGAGTCCAAGGAGGACGAGCTCATGCGCCGCCAGGAGACCGCCGACCTGGAGACCGCGCTCCGACTCAGCGAGGAAACCGAACGCATTCGCGACATGACGGCTCTCGAGAAGGAGCAGGCCGACCTCGAGGCCGCCATCGCCATCAGCCTCGCCATGGAAGAGGAGCGCCTCGCCATGCTGGCGGACGGCGCCGCCGGTGGGGAGGAGTCCAAGAGCGGCGACGCCGCCGAGGGCAAGCAACAGGACGAGTCCAAGTCGTCCTCCGAGTCGAAGCACGACGGTGGCAGCAACAAGGCGACCCCCGTGCGCTACCGCTCTGCGCTGCCGCCCATCAGCGGCCAGGCCGCCGTCGAGGAGCAGCGCGACCTCCTCGACCAGCAGCGCCAGGCCGCCGAGAAGATCATCGGCCAGGTCCCGCGCATGGATCTTGGCCAGACCGGCGACGTCGACGAGGCCGACATCGCGCGCCGCAAGCGTCACCTCGAGGCGCAGCGCAAGCGCCTGCTCGCCAAGAAGAAGGCCGAGCGCGAGGCGCGCCTCCAGGAGTACCAGGAGCAGAAGCGCGACGACGGCACCAAGCACAGCACGACTGCCGGCTCCGCGGCCGCCGCTGAGCCGCGCAAGCTCTCTGCGCAGCAGAGCCACCTCACCCATGCGCTTGCGCGCCGCATGAAGCAGGACCTCATCGAGTCTGACGGCTCCACCGGCCTGGCCGGTCTCGAGAGCAAGCTCAAGCAGGTCGAGCAGCTCCGCGAGCAGCGCGCCTCCCTTGCCCGCGGTGGCTACTGATTCGATGACTCCATCCGAGTCCTCATTAGGCTAGACAATCCAGCCACCGTCACCATCTCCTCACATCAAGCTGGCGCCCCGCCTCCTGTTGAAGGGACGCTCCCAGACGCCAGTGAGTCTGCCCCTGCATGTTTAGGAAAACGAAAAGGACCATGTTCTGCCCCCATGACTGCCGAGCGCAACGCAGCGCCGCACGGAAGCAAAACTTCAAGTTAGGCTCTCCATGGTTACCATTTCCACCGCAACCGTGACACTGAGACTGGCCCTGGCGGGAAAAAAGCGAGCCTCTGTGCGGGCCCGCTTGTGTGCCATGCAGTGCCGGCGGTGGTCATGGATGCGGCCGTGGTCACCCATCGGGGACCTCCGGCCACGAAGAGCGCTGCACTGGCACTGACTGTGAATCTGAGATGAGGCAGCAACGCCAGCAACACCTGCCGCCGCTGCGTCAAGCAGAACCAATTAACGGCCTCACCACGCTCGCAGGCTGCAGAGTCTGCATGGTGTAGGCCTAGCTAGGCGCACGGTAACTTTACTGTCCGGCCAGTGGAACATCTTGGCACCGCAAAGTGTAGCCTAGGCCTAGTACCGCCTTTCGGCACCGCGCAGCTACCGCCAGGAACGGGCTGGAGGTTTGGATAATTTCCAAGCTGCCCGCAGGTGCCCGCGACGCACGCCGCGCGACGCACTGACGACAAAAGCAGGCCCAGGCTCGGAGGCTCGGACAGAAGCTCGAAGGATCGGCGCGACGGGCGACGGGCGACGCGTTCACTGTCAAGCTGATCAGAACCGGGAGTGGGTGCGGGCCGCGGGTGACAGACGGGCGCAGCCAGCCTGCCTGGGTGCTGACTGAGAGTGAGGACCCTACCCCAGCTCGCTCGGTCCGAGTCCGAGGCCGACTCGGAGTTCGAGTCGCGCTCGGTCTCATGATCACTGCAGGCCAGGCTGGTGTCGGGCTCGGTCCCAACGTCACCCGCGCTGTCGTACGCGCCGCCGCAACAGGACGCGCAGCGTGGCGCCACGGCATGACGATGGCATCTGGCACGCCGTGGCCGGCCACCTGCCAGATAAGCCTGAAAAGGACGCGCAGACTGGGACCTCAGCAGCGACTACATTGATAGCGAGAGAGACAGACAGGCAGGTAGTCAGGCCAGGGCCAGACCGGCATCGCAGGAGCGAGGGGCGAGACGCGAGGAGCGTGATCCGAGCGAGCTTTCGCGCGCCCGGCAGAGAGGCTGGACGCGAGCATGTGCAAGGGCGCGGACAACGATGGCACAGGCGTGCTCCTAGAAGACGGCACCCGCGTCGAGGTGGACGGCCTGACGTATCGTGTGTCGCAGGATATGGTCGACCTGGGCAAGCCGGCGAGTGGCCCGAAAAAGCTGGCGGCCGGCGCGGTTCTGGGCGGCATTGTGGCCGCGGCCGTGCGCTCGCGCGCGGTTCGACTCGTTCTGGGCGGCAGCGGCGCAGCGGTCGCCGCCTCGGTGGTCGTCCTGTACGCGCTGCTGCGCTGGAGCGAATCCACCAAGTACAAGTACATGGCCATTATGCTGCCGACGGTGATGAAGGACGTGGACCACGCGCTCGGCGGTGTGAAGCGTGAGTTGTTCAAGGCCGCCCACGGCGACGTGCTGGACTTCGGCGCCGGGGACGGCACCAACATGGGCTACCTGGTTGAGCACAAGGACCGCATCAAGAGCGTGACGAGCCTGGAGCCCACGCCCACGTTCCGGCCCCTCATTGAGCGCCGCGCCAAGTCGCTTGATCTGCCCTTCACCGGCGTATACCAAGGCTTCTCTTCGGACCTGCTGCGCGAGCGCGGCCCGGAGCAGTTTGACTTCATCATCGTCGGCAACGTCCTGTGCGAGGTGCCTGATCAGCGCGCCGTTGTGCGCGACCTCTACGCGCTGTTGCGCCCCAACGGCAAGCTCTACTTCGTCGAGCACATCGCCTACGGCCGTGGTTCCTGGCAGCGCTACATCCAAGACTCCATCGCCGAGACCTATACCATCCTCATGGCCGGCTGCCACTGCAACCGCGAGACCATCGCAGCCATCAACTCTGTCCCGTGGCGGGTCTCTGCCTGGGAGGCCAAGCTCGCCATTCCCATTCTCGACCGCTTCATTGCCGGAATCTGCGTCAAGGATGCGGCCCAGAGCTGAGCCCGCGAAAGAAAGGAGCGCGTCAGTAGTCCTATCACCACGCAAGATCGACGGTCTCCACCTTGTTGTCCAAGTGTTTGCTTCTTTACTTTCAAGTCAAAAGTCCTCAAGCACCACCGGCAGAGACGGAGGCGCTTGGCTCGGCAAGGAGGTGTGGGCCAGCATCGTCGAGGCGGAGGCTCTCAAAGAGGGAGGACTCGTCGGAGTGCATCGAGCCGTGGAGCCTGCGCTGCTGCGCGGAGCGCTTGGCTTCCCACTTGACGAGGGCGGACTTGCCGTTGGTCATGGTCACGTTGAAGGATTTCTTGAGCATGGAGCCGCCGACTGCATAGGTGCCCGGGCCGCAGGAAGCGGCACTCTGGGACTTGGGGACGAAGGCGGAGGGCCGCGAGGTGCCAACGACGACGTCCGTGGGCGTGTCCGCGGCCTTGGCGCCTCGGTGCACGCGCAGGGCCTGGTACTGCTGGCGCTGGAGCCGCGCTGCCGCGGTCGGGCTGGTCTTGAAACCGCTCGCCGCGCCGTAGGCGGCCGGACCTGGGATGTCAAGGTCGACTGTACCAAAGACGGCGTCGGGACCCGTGAAGCGCTTGGCCGTGCTCTGGAAGCCCGCGCCGGTCCGCCTTGCGACCTCGTCGACGGCGGCAGCGTTGGCTTGCGGCGTGGCGTCCAGGGCAGCAGGGCGCCCGCCCGCGGCGCGACGGCCCGCGTTGCCGAAGCGCGGGTCGTTGCTGACCTCCAGGCCGTTCGCAGACTTGGCACTCTCATCCGCGTATGAGGCGAGGCGCTTGGCCCCAGGCATGAAGGAGGATGAGGGCTTGTGCCTGCGCTGCAGAAGAATCTTGGGCGTGAGCCGCGGCCGCACGGGGTCCATCATAAAGTACTCGGGTGTCGCCTCGAGCTGCATCTCAAGCTGCAGGCGCACCGCCTCCTCGACCTGCTCCTGGTACTCTTCGAGCTCGCGCTCCTCGGCGATGCGCCGCTCGAGCGCCGTCAGCATGGGCCTGTACTGACCCGGCCCGGGCTGGTCGGCGGTTCGAGAGGACTCCTCGTCGAAGATGGACGTCTTTCTGGAGGTGGAGCCGAAGACACTGCGCGGGACCGCTTCGCGCACGAAGCCCACGGCCGTGTGGGGCCGGGCGCTGTCCTGGTCCTGAAGGAGGAGCGGGCTCGAGGAGCTGGGGGGCGGCGCCTGTTGCTTCACGCGCAGGCTGGAGTCCGCCAGGCGGTCGAAGCCGGCTGTGGTCTCTGTCGCGGTCGTCTCCGGCGCCACCGGGACAAGCGCCGTGGAGGTGGGCGCAGGCGGGGCGCGCGGGACCTTGCGCGTGCGCTTCTTCTCCTCGAGAAGGCGCTGCGCCTCGCGCTCCGCCCGAGCTTGCAGCTGCGAGGTGAGCCAAGACACCTTGCGCGTCTTTCCGTAGGTGCCAGGTCCTGGCGTGGCCATGTGCTGCGGCATGGTGAAGGGCGTCTGCGCGTTGCGCACGACCGTGTTCTCGCGGGTCGCGGAGCTGCCAAAGGGCACCATCTTTGCGCTGCTGTGGGGCGCCATCGCCCCTCCTCCTCCTCCTCCTCCTGCTGCTGCTGCTGCTGCTGCTGCTGCTGCTGCTGCTGCTGCTGATGATGATGATGCTGATGCTCTGGTTGCCGACGTCGCTGCCGCAGCAGCCGCCGCTATTGGCGCTGGGGAGGAGGCGGCGCGGGGGCGAGCCTTGGACACGAGGTCACCGGCGCCGAGGTCAGCGCGGTAAGGCCCGCGTCCGTCCCCATGGGTTGTACGCGGGCGCACCTCGTGCGCCATGGGCGTCTTGGAGAGGAAGGAGGAGGTGCCGCCGACGTTCTGCGAGCGTGGAACGAGCGATTTCTTGTGCGCGTAGGCCGCGGGGCCTGGGCCGAGCGTGCGCGCCGGCTCCATGGCCTCAGCGAAGGGCGAGCGCTTGGTGCGCGACTGGCCGAAGCGTACGGTCTTGTCTGCGTCCGGGATGCGGCGATCCGCGTCATAGTGGCCCGGGCCGACGTGGTCCTCGCGCGTGCCCCTGTGCACGACAAAGGGCATCGGGTGCAGCTTGATCTCGCCCGTGCCCTCGTCGAGGTCATAGCCGTAGTGCCGTCCGGGAATGGGAATGGCCACGGGCGTGGCGCCGGCGCCGTGCAAATCACCCGAGGAGAAGTGGCGCTTGGGCTCCTGACGCAGGCGCTGCTGGCGTTTCCGGTCCATGCTGCCCGCGATGGCATCGCGCACGTTGTACTCGCCGGCGCCCGGATTGTGCACGTAGGTGCACTGGCCGAAGCCCGTGATACCGGTGCCGACCGGCACGAGGCGCGGGCCAGAGCCGCCGAGTTTGTTGGTGGTGGACGGCCGTACGTGCGGCGCGCGCGCCTCGGTCTTGTACGCGCCGGGTCCGGGCAGGTCCGGGTTGGCCACAAGGTCTGACCTCTTGCCGGAGGTGGCGAAGGGTGTCTTGGACGGCGGAGCCACATACTCGGCGTGCGCCACGTAGCTGCCGGGCCCGACCACGGACGGCGTGCGCTCCAGCTCCAGGTCCGTCTTGCGCTCCGACCTGATGGGCAGCGACATGGCTGCCGGGCTGCCGCTCGGCGCCGCGCGGCCAGGCGGTCGCAGGCTCCGACAGGCAGGCAGGCAGGCAGGCAGGCAGGCAGAACTGCAATGTCCTCCGCGCAGCTTGCTGTGGCTTGCTCACCAAAGCCGCCAAGGCCGAGGCAGTTCGTCACCAAGGCTCGTCGGATTCTCGCCACAGCCCCGTCCAAGACTCGTCCAAGCCTCCAGACTCCGAACGCGACTGCCACGACCCCGGTGCCACACCACTGCAGCAGTGCAGTGTGCAGCCAGATGGAAAAAACCTCCAACCAAACCGCGCCCAAGCCAACCCGCGCCCCCCTGCACACTCCTCGCGCCCCCCTCCCCCAGCGCGCACACCATAGATCCGTTCCCGGGTAGAAGAACCGGGCGGAACGCGAGGCGCGGCGCGCGGCTGGGGGGGGGCGGCCCAGCCTGCCGCGGCAGCGGGCCCCGCGGCGCGGAGCAGCGCGGCGCAGCAGGGGGGGGCGCCTGGGCCTGCGTGGTTGGCGGCGCCGCGGCGCCGAAGAAGGCGGCGGCGCCCGCTCCGCTCCG
>JABLUY010000125.1:56025-106813 GCA_013306675.1 Thraustochytrium sp. TN22 | reverse complement strand
GCGATACTGGTGCTGCCTGCTTGGCGACGCTGGGACTGTCGAGAGACGATGGTTGTGGGCGGCAGAAGTGGCCATGCAGCGCGTCAGCAGTCCTGGTGGGCTTCTTGCCCTTGGCAGAGTTTGTGGCGTACGCGTGAACTCGGTCTCGCGGTGTATGACGCGGCGGCCCTCCGTGGTGACGGACCAAGAGTCGTCGGCGCCGTTGTCGTCCGGGGATGGGATCCGCTTAGAGACGGCTCGGCGCGGGCTCGGCGCGGCCGGGCAGCGCCGCCGCCGAGGGAGGGCGGGCGGCGGGGCAGCTGCAAAGGTGGGCGGGCCGGGCAGGGTGGGCCGGGCGGGCCGCCGGAGGTTTTTCTTCCTCGCATGTATGCACCAATGCAGGAATTGATGATGCAGGAGGAAGTGTGGCGGCCGCGGCGACCGCGACGCCAGCAGCAGATGCAGATGCTTCACATGGCAATGATCCTGGCCACCCTCGTCTTCCTTGCAGTCGGGATCTGGGCCCTGCGCACGACTCCACCAGCCTCGGCGGCAGTGCCGGCGGGTTCGTCGTCGCCGTCGATTGCAACACTGGCTGACGCGACAGACCTGACGGCACGCCTCGACTGGCTGGAGGGTGTCACGCTGGTGAGTGTGTTCAGACCGAACCTGAGCTACTTGGACCCCATGAGCGGCACCGCGTACTTTGGCTTCACAACAAGCACGTGGCTGAACCCCTACACCTTCGGCGACGTGGCCGGCAACGGCGGGCCCCTGATCAACGACTCGAGAAAGGCGATCACATTTGGCACCGCTGGAATCTACATGGTCGACTTCATCATCCGCGCGGTGATCAACGGCACGCCGACGAATGCCGGGACCGCGCTGCACGCTGAGTTGGGCTTTGCACTCAAGCAAACCAGCGGCGGCTGGCTTCAGCTCAGTAGGCATTCGATGCAGCTCGACACGCAGACGGACCAGCGCCGAGTCGAGGCGGCAGGAAGCTTCATCTTGTTCACGAACGCAGACTCGGCGTTGGATTTCTTGATCAATTATGTGACGGACGGCTGCAATGCGCGAGTCACGGGCGGGAGCGTCATCACCATCCGGCGCATCGACACCCCGACAGGCCCGCCGGTCTCGGCTTAGAGCAGAGCAGAGCAGAGCAGAGCAGAGCAGAGCAGAGCAGAGCAGAGCAGAGCAGAGCAGAGCAGAGCAGCCTACCTAACTAGCTAAGCTAGCCTAGCAACCGCCACCCCCGCCCCACAGCTGCAAAACTTTTTGATGCTTTTGGAGGTTCCAAGCAAGGACCTACACTCGATTAAAGGATTAGTATGGCAAAACTTTTCCCCCGCAGTACACACCCCCTCTACATAGTCTCCACTACCACAGTCCGTTTTCCTGACCTTCAGCTTGCTGCTAATCCTTTCCCACAGCCGAGAACCCCCCGATTTTCCCACTATACAAACAAAGAGAAACGCGTGTGTACTACATTCTCTGATGCCGGCGGCCAGTGGCAGCGGCGAGGCAGCCCGGGCGGCGGCGGAGGCGGCGGCGGCGGCAATGACACGAAGCAAAGCACAAGCTGATCAATTTGTCGTCTATTCAAATTCAAACTCCAACGTGGGCAACTCGGTGCAGCCCGGCTTCGGCACCTACGGCTTCGTCGTCTCTTTCGTGCTCTCCATGCTCCTCGGTCAGGCCAACGTCGCGGCGCATCGCTACGCCAAATCCTGGGAGGAGAAGCGGCGCGAGCAGGAACAGGACGCCTGGCAGCGAGAGGCGCTGGCCGAGACGCGCGCGCGCGACCACGAGGCGGCGCAGGTCGCCCGTCCACTTTCGCACCACCGGGAAAACCACCACCACCACCACGAGCTCACGCGCTTCTCGCTCCTCGATACGCCATACCTGCCCATGGCGCACGCGCATGACGAATACCTACGGCAAGTGCCGCCCGCAGAGATGATGGAAGAAAGTGCGCCCGGCTTCTCGCTCGACCCGGACGCCGAGCCGAGCCCCGCGCCGTCGTCGTCGCGAATGCGGCACCACCCCGCCGGCACCACGGACCCAGACGCCAGCACCTGCAGGGTCGCCACCTCGCGCTACGTCTTCTCGCCGCTGCCGAACCGCTCATATCGCTGCAGCCGTCTCGGCAGGGCCGTCGTGCTGGTGCTGCTTGCCGGCGCGCTAGTCTCGACCGCGGCAGCCTTGGCCGTGCCAATATTCACGCTCGAGCGGTCAGGCATTGTCGGCGACATCCTCATCTCGGCGCGCGAGCGCAACGTGACTCTGTCCATCCTCGACATGCCAGAGCGCGTCGCAGGCGCCGGTCTCGAGGGCACCTCGCCAATCGCGCTGAGCCTCGCGGTCGTGGTTTTTGTGATTGCAGCGCCCCTCGTGCACGTCTCGGCCGCTGGAGCGCTCTGGCTTGTGCCGTGGTCACCGCGCAACGAGCTGCGCGCCATGTGGGCGATGGAGGTCGTTAGCGCTTGGAGCGCACTCGACATCTTTTGCGTCTCGCTGCTCTGCACGGACGTGGACCTGGAAAAGTACACAACGCAGCTCATCGAGAGCTCCGGCTTCCTGGACCTCGACCGCGTGCTCGCGCGCTTCCTGCCCTCTGTGGGCGCCTTCACGATCCAGCGACAGCGCATACTTCCAGGATACGGGCTCTTGGTATCCGCCGTTCTCCTCCAGCGCCTGCTGGGCCAGATGCTCCAGCTTCTCTTTGCAACCATGGTAGCAGAGCGCCGGGGCATGGCGGAGGTGGTGCGACAGTCGCGCCGCTTCGCGCTCGTCATGCACCAGCTGGAGCAACAGCGCGGCAACTCGCCGCCCTCGGCGTTCGTCCTCAGGGATAAACTCGCGCTGATCAGCCCCACCGCGCGCTACTTCCTCGCTTCGGCGGTCCCTGGCTACGTGTACGCCGGTCTGCCGCTGCCGGTCTGGCGATTGCTTGCTTGGATTGGTCTTGTAGAGCTCGTCGTTGACCCGTAAAAGGCAGAAAGCAGCGCCGCAGAAGAACGCAAAGTTGCAAGCCCTCCCTCCCTGTCGTCGTGGAACGCCAAAGTTGCCTACCACTACGCCATTATTTAGAAGGGGACAAGTCAATCGCACCGAGCTACGGCGACGGGCCGCTTGCTCTTGGTGCTAAAAAAGTTCATCGTTTCGTTTCGTTTTCCATTCATCGCCCGGAGGGCGCCGCGACTTTCCCGTATCGCGGCGCCATCCATGGTCGGTTCGTTTCCGGCAACTTGAAGGTGCCTTTGGCCCGCGGCCCGGTGCGCACACGCTGGTGCCGCGTCACTCATCCTCGAGGCTAACGGCGGGCTTGAGGAAGTGTTCTGGACCTGCGGTCACACGAGCCGCGAGCCAAGCGAGCAGCTTGTGCGTGGCTTGCGCCTCACCGATGTCATGCGCCCACTGGAAGTGGCGGCGCTGGGCCTCGGCCGCGAGCTCCGCCACCCAAGAGGCAGACTGGTCGCCAGCACATGGCGCTCGAGCGTGCTGCGAGAACGGACGGTGCGGCTCGGCCGCCACGAAGACAAGGCGCACTTCGTTGAGACTGAGGTCATCCGCGGGCGCGGCAGCGCCCTGAATCGCCGTGCCCCGCGTCGCCACGGGCACGAGCTCGCCAGGCCTCCTGGTCGGGCCGAAGTGCAGCGTCACGGTGAGCCCGTTGGTCCACTGGAGTGCGAGCTTCTTGAGCGGGCGCCAGCGCTTGCCACCGTGCTCCGCGCGGTGTGACGCAAGCCCCGGGAGCGTACGCAAGACGTCCTCCAGCTTGGGCAGCTTGGCGGCGGCCTCTTGGGCCTCCTGCTTGGACGCGGAGAGTGCGCGGCGCGCAAGGCTCTTGGACATGCCGCCGGCCGCGCGGCGCCGCGCGCGGCGCCGCAGCTGCTGGCGGCGGCGGCGGCCCACCTTGAGGTCCGGGAAGAGCGTGCCGAGCCGCAGGTGAAAGAAGGTGTCGGCCTGGTTCGCGGCGCGCGAGGCCGCCTCGCGCCACACGATCTCGTTCTGCAGCGAGTGCGCCACATCGCGCGACACGCCCTTGACGGCGATGCTATGCGACGCCTGCGACGTCTGGTACGTCTCCATATCATTCAGATCCTCCCCGCCGTCCTCCTCGCTGCGCTTCGCCGGCTGCTCGCGCCGCTCCAGCTCGCCCACGCGCCCGTGCAGCCGCCGCAGCATCTCACGCACGCCGCGCTCGTGCGCCTCGAGCAGGCCCAGCACGTACGCCCTGTGTCCTCCGTGCTGCTGCTGCTGCTGCTGCTGCTGCTGCTGCTGCTGCTGCTGCTGCTGCTGCTGCTGCTGCTGCTGCTGCTGCTGCTGCTGCTGCTGCTGCTGCTGCTGCTGCTGCTGCTGCTGCTGCTGCTGCTGCTGCTGCTGCTGCTGCTGCTGCTGCTGCTGCTGCTGCTGCTGCGCGCTGCCGGCCGCGCTTGACCCGTCCGCGCCGCCATTTTCGAGCGCGCCGATGTCGCGCGCGGTCTCCAGCAGCTTGAGCAGCGCCAGCGCGCGCGCGCGCAGCTTGTCGGTGATCTCGATCACCTCGTGCAGCGCCGCCTCGCTGCTGGCGGCCGCCGCCACCGCCGCCGCCGCCGCGCCGTCCTCCGCGCGCTCCGCCATCCTACCTGCCGCGCTTGCGGCTTTGCTCAGGCTCTCCTCTCTCTCCAGGTCTCTCCCCTTGTCGGCTTGGATCGGCGCTCTTCATCAACCAACAACAACAAGCCTGCAAGCCAGGTCACGAGACTGGGCGTCACGAATGCGTCGCTTGAAAGTCAATTTGTTTCGCTACCACTTCTGTCTGTTCGTGTTCGTCTGAGTGTCTGCACTCTGTCCTCGGCGGCGACGGTTAGTCGACGACAACAACCACGTCGTCGTCGTCTTCCTCGTCTTCGTCCTCCTCGTCTTCGTCTTCGTCTTCGTCTTCGTCTTCGTCGTCGTCGGCGCCGCCCGCGTCTTCGTCGTTGTCTTCGTCTTCGTCTTCCTCATCGTCGTCCATGTCTGCGGCGGCCTCATCCTGGTTGTTGTCAGCGCCAGTGTCCTCGTCCTGGACCTCGGCGTCCTGCTGGTTGTGCTGCGCCTCGTCGGCTTCGTCGTCGACGTTCTCGTCATCCTGCTGGCCCTGCGTGCCAGGATTGCCGTCGTCGTCGTCATCGTCGTCATCATCGGCTCCATCATCGTCGCCGCCGTTGTCGCCTTGGCCGTCGTCGACGTAGTTGCCATCATTGTCGTCGCCTTCGTCGCCGTTATCGGCATCTTCATCGGCCTGGTCGGTAACCGCGTCAACCACGCGCTGCTGCGACTGGCCTGCAGGCGCCCCAGTCTCATTGTCGTCACGGCCGGCGGCAGCGCCGGATGCGACGCCCTTCCCGAAGCCGCCCGAGACGGCTTGCTCCTGCGGCTGGCCCACGGCCTGCTGACCGAAGCCGCCAAAGGAGCTGGAGCCAAATCCCCCGGTGGACGGCTTGCCAAAGCCGGACGACGAGGTCGAGGTCGAGGATGAGGACGAGGACGAAGAGGGCGCGCCAAAGGCCGAGCTGCCAAACGTTGAGGAGGCAAAGCCCGAAGGCGCGCCAAAGCCGGAGGACGACGAGCCAAACCCGCCACCGGGCGCCGGCGATGAGGTCGCAGGAGCGGCACCGCTGCCCTCGGCCGTCGCCTGCGGCTTGCCAAAGGCGCCGAAGCCACCCGTGGTCGCACCGGCCGCGCTCGCGCCGCTCGAGGAGGAGGAGGAGGAGGACGAGGCGCCACCACCGCCACCGAAGCCGCCAAAACCGGACGTGGTGGACGGCTTGAAGCCCGAGGAGCCGAAGCCCGAGGAGCCAAAGGCAGACGTCTGCGCAGCCTCGCCCGAAGCAGGCTTCCCAAAGCCCGGGGTGGATGAGGACGCGCCAGAGCCGACGGACGAGGTCCGCGCGCCCGTGCCGCTCCCAAAGCCGCCCGAGCCAAAGCCGCCCGAGCCAAAGCCGCCCTTGCCGGCGCCCGAACCGAAGCCGCTGCCAGTGGTCGCTTCCGCGGGCTTGGCGTCAGAGGTCTCCTTCTTCTTCTCCTCATCCTCCTCCTGCTGCTGCTGCTGCTTGCCCACGGTACTCGGGCCAGCTCCGGTACCGAAGCGTGCGGCGCGAGCGGCCAGCCGGTCCTGCTCACCAGCCAGGCCCGGAGGCGGAGTCGACGAGCTGCTGCTGCTGCTGGGCTCGACGCCGGCGCCTCCGGTCGCGGAGGCGGCCGCAGAGGCTGCAGCCGCAGCCTTCGCCTTAGCCAGAGACTGCTTAAGTGCAGCAGTCTGCTGTTGCTTGCTCTGCTGCTTGCTCTGCATGAGCTTACGCTTCATGGCTTCGATCTTGGCCTGGATCTGCTCCTTGGACTCGGCGCCGCCCGAAGCCTCGCTCGTGGAGCGCACCTTCTTCACGGGCGGGTCCGAGGCCGCGGCAGCCTGCGCCCCGCCGGCGGCCGGCGAGCCACCCGGCGTGAACTCCGCCGCCTCCGGGTTGAGATCGCGCTTGCGCTTGCCGGCCGCGACCTCCGAGGCCTGCGAAGCGGCCGCCGGCACGGGCGTGCCGCTGCGCACCGGGGTGGACGCTGCGCCAGCCGCCGGGGGCTTGGTGACGGCAGGACCGCCGCCGCTGCCGCTGCCGGACACGGCCGAGGCCGAGGCCGAGGCCGAGCCGGACTGCTGCTGAGACAGTTGCTGGCGCAATTTGGCAAGCTGCGCGTCCTTGTCCTGAAGCTGCTTCTTCAGCGCGTCGAGGGCCGCAGAGGACTGCGCGGCGCCGCCAGCGCTGCTGCCGGCGTCCTCCTCGAGCTTTTTGACGCGCTCCTCCAGCTCGGCCTTTGTGGACTCGAGCTCCTTGGCGGAGTCGCGGTACTTGACAGCGAGGTCGCGGATCTTGTCCCGCTTCGAGCGGGCCTCCTCCGCGGCCGACTCGGCGGCCTGCTTCTCGGAACGGAGCTGGACGGTCTCGGCGCGCACCGAGGCGAGCTCGGAGCGCAGCTTGGACACCTCACCCTTGAGCGCATCCACGGACTGGCTGAGCTGCTGGCGCTCGGCGACAGCCTTTTGCAGGTCGGCCGAGTCCACCTTGTCGCCAAAGCGGTTCGTGAGGCTGTTGTAGCGGTCCGTGAGTGCCTTGCACTCCTTCTCGAGCGCCGCCTTGTCGGCTTCGAGCGCGGCGATGCGGCCGGCCTGCTTGGTTCTCTCCGTGGACGAGGGCGCCAGCTCGGCCTCGAGGACACTCACGCGCGCCTCGGCGCGCTCGCGGGCGCGCTGCTGCTCGTCGACGTCCTGCTGCAAGATGGTGTTGAGCTTGCGCAGCATGGTCATGTCCTTGTCCACGGTCTGCAGGCGGCGCAGCTCGTTCACGGAGACGGCGCGGCCCTCCTCGCCGAGGCGGTCCAGCTCCTTGCGAAGGCGCTCCTTGGTGCTCTTGAGCTCCTCCTTGGTGCGCGCCAGGTCCTGCTGCGCACGCGAAAGCTCCAGGGCCACCTCCTCCGCCTCGATCAGCTTGCGGTCGCGCTGGCGTTGCGTGATTTGCAAAAGCTCGCGCAGGCGGTCCTCCTCGCTCACGGTGGGACCGGCATCTTCCTTGGCCTCCTCAGACGGAGCGCCGGCCTCCTTGGCCTCTTCGGACGAGCTGGCAGCCTTGCCGGCCGCCTGCAACTCGCGGACGCGGCTGCGGAGCTGGTCGAGCTGGGCCGCGAGCAGCTTGTTCTGGCGGCTGTAGTCGGTGAGCTCCGCCTCGGTGCTCTTCTGCTGCGTCTCCAGGGCGGTGCGGCGCTCTTCGGCGAGCTTGCGCGCACCCTCGAGCGCGGACTTGAGGCCGTCCAGCTCAGCGACGGCCTTGGCGCGCTCGTCCTTGGCCGTCTGCGCGACCGCGCGCGCCTCCTCGAGGTCGCGCTTGGCCTGTGCGTGAAGCTGCAGCTCGCGGTCGTAGGTTTCCCTGGCACTGGCCGCGTCCTTGCGGTGGCGGTCCGCCTCGGCCTCGGCCGCCACGCGCACAGTCTGCGCCTCCTGCAGGTCGGCCTGCGCCTGCGAGGCGGCGCGCTGCGCGTCCTCGGCAGCCTTCTTGAGCGAGGCGACCTCCGCCGTGAGCGAGGAGGCCTTGTTCCTGGCCTCGTTGGTGGCGGCTGCCAGCTGTGCGCTGAGCGAGTTGCGCTCCTCGGTGAGCGCCGCGATGGTCTGCTCCTTCTCCTGCTTGAGCTTCTCGCTCGCTTCGCTCAGCTTGCTGAGCGCGCGCTCGTTCTCTGCCGCGATCGCGCGGTAGGTCTCCACGTCCTTGGCGCGCGCCTGCAGGTCCTGCTGCAGCGCGGCCAGGCGGGCGGCGGTGTCGCCCTCGCCCTCGCCCTGAGCGATGGCGCTCGAGGAGGCGGTCGCCGCCGCCGCCGCCGCCGCCGCCGCCGCCGCGGGGAGCGAGGCACCCGAGGCAGAGGAAGGAGCGCCGCCACGCGCGCGCAGCAGCTCGCGCAGGTCCTTGAGCTGGTCCTGCAGCGCGGCCTCGCGCGCCGAGGTGGCCTCAAGGGCAGCCTTGGACTCGGCGGCGCGCGTCTCGGCCTGGTGCGCGCGCTCCTCGAGGCGCGAGCGCGCGTCTTCGAGCGTCTTGACGCGCTGCGAGAGATCGAAGCTGGCCTGCATGGCGTCCTGACGGTCGGAGCTGGAGTTGGCGCGGAACTCCTGGAGGAGCTCCTGGATGCGTTCGTTCTCCTTGGTGAGCTGGCGGTTCGCGGCCGAGAGCTCGGCGACGCGGCCGTCCTCCATGGCAGAGTAGGTGGAGATCATCTTCTCCTGCGTGCTGAGCTGCTCGCGCATGCGGTCCGCCTGCTGGCGCAAGAAGTCCATCTCGGCCTCCTTGGCGGCGCGGGCGGCCTCCCACTGCGAGCGCTCCTCGTCGAAGCACGAGACCTGCTCGCGCAGTTCGGTGAGCTGGTCGGCGCTGCTGGCGCTGTTCTTGAAGGCGTCCATGAGCTGCTGCGAGACGGTCTGGTGCGCCTCGCGAGCCCGGGCGAGGTCGGAGCGCAGGTCCTCCACGTGGCGCTCCAGCGAGGCCACCTGCTTCTTGGAGACCTGGGCGTCGGCACGCGCCTCGATGGCCTCGGCGCGCGCCTTGGACAGCTCAGCGCGTCGCTCGTCCAGTTGGACTTGCAGCACCTGCGCGTCCTTGCGGGCCTGGTCGCGGTAGTCGCTAAATTCCTTGCGCATCTCCGCGAGCGCCTCCTCGGCGCGCGCCGGGCTCTGCAGCGACGAGAGCTGCATGGGCGAGCCGACGCCGGCACCGGCGCCGGCGGTCTGCTGCGGCGTCTTGGGCGCCGGCGTTTGCGGCGTCCGCGCGAGGCGGAGGGCGGAGGGCGGCGCATCCTTGAGCAGCGCGACGGCGCCGTCCTTGGAGGAGGAACCGTCCTCGAGCAGACCGACCTCGGCCCCGCCAAGGTTGTTCTGCATGCAGAGCGTGCGGTACATGTTGCGCTGCATGATGATGGCGCGCATGACGGCCTCCTGGCGCTTGCGGTCCTCGCGGCTGCGCTCAAGCTCCTTGTTGCTCTCCGCGAGCAGTTGCTCGGTGGCGTCATTGATGCGCTCCTGCTCCTTGGCTTCGGCCTCCTCGAGGCGCACAATGAGATCGCGCACGACGGCCAGCAGCTTCATGTGCTTCTCCTGCAGCTCGTCCACCGAGCTGTAGGCGGCGAGCTCCTGCGAGACGAGGTCGGCGGCCGAGGTGGCGCCGACCTTGCTCAGGTAGCCGGCGGCGCGCGCCGGCGGCGCGAGCGGGTGGTCGGCGGCACCGCGGCCGCGGCGCGCCTCCTGCTGCGCACGCAGCAGCTGGCGCACCTGGCGCGTCAGGTCCTGCGCCTCGCGGTCGCGCTTGTCCAGCGCGGTCTCGGCGCGGTCGGCACGCGAGTGAGCGGCCTCCAGATCCTCACGGAGCTTGGCAATCTCATCCATGCTGTTGCTGTTTGCGTAGCTGAGCTGCTCGATCTCGTCCATTTGCAGCCTGTACCGCTCGTTGATCTCCTTGACGCGGGGTGCTGTGGCCTCCATCTCCTCGAGCATCCGCGCCATGTGGCCCTTGAGGCGGCGGATCTCGTCCTGGTCGGCGCGGCGCAGCTCGCGCGCGCGCTCCAGCTCCTCAAAGGCGGCTGTCAGCGAGATGCCCTTCTTGGCGAGCGCCTCGCTCACGCTCGAGTTCGACAGGCTGGCGACATCGAGCGCCTCCGAGGCGCGCTGGCGCAGGTCCACATTGGCGTCGCGCATCTCCTGCTCCTTGGCCTCCAGGTCGGCCTTGTGGTGCTGCTGCAGGTCGTCGATCTGTTTCTCGTGCTCCTTGCGCAGCTCCTCGAGACGCATCACCTGCTGCTCCAAAAGCTCCTCGCGCGCCGTGTCGGACTCCTCGAGGCGCTGTTCCAGGTCCCGGATGCGCTCCTCGTCCTCCTTCATGACCTGGGCGCGCTGGTCGTTGATCTCGGCCTGCTTGCGAGCGTACTCTTCGGCGGCCTCGAACTTCTCGCGCAAGTCCAGCAGCTGCTTTTCCTGCGCGCGCTGGGTCTCAGTCTGGGCGACCGCCTCGCCGTCCAGCTTGTCGTTGAGCCGCACGATCTGCTCCTCCTTGGCGCGCAGCTCGCCGAGCGCCTCCTGGAGGCGCATGTCCAGCTCGCGCAAGGCCGCGTCGTGCGCGCTGCGCATCTCACGCATCTCGACGCTGCGCTCCTCCAAGGAGGCGCGCAGCCAGCGGATCTCACGGTCCTTGAGCTCCATCTTGCGCTCCCAGATCGCCACCTCCTCCTTGGCCATGCGCGTCTGGTCCTCGGACCGCAGCTCCTCGCTCTCGAGCGCGCGCTTCTGCTGCTCCAGGTACCGCGCATTGAGCTGCTCAACCTGCTCGCGCAGCTCCGCCGTGCGCGTCTTGAAGTGCTCGGCAGTCTGCTCGGCGTGCGAGGCCTTGTCTGCTTCGCGCTTCAGTTTCGTGTCGCGCTCCGCGAGCTCCACGCGCAGCCCGTGCACCTGCGTCTCTAGCTGCTGCGCCTTCGCCTCCAGCTCCTCCGCGCGCTGCGCGCGCTGCGCCTGCTCGCGCAGCCTCCCATTCTCCTCGCGCAGCGTCGCCGTGGCCTGCGACTGCTCCTCCGCGCGCGCCTCCAGCCGCGTCAGCGCCTCCTCGGCCTTGCGCACGAGCCACCCGGTCGCTGCTTCATCCTTGAGCGCTCGCGCGCGCTCCTCCTCGCTCAGGAACGCCATCTCGCTCCTCCCCGCCGCGCGCGCGCGCGCCGCCCTCTCGCGCGCAGCGCCGCCGCGCAGCGCCCAGGCCTCGCCAATTCAAAAATCCCCGCCGCCGCGCCGCGCCGCGCCGCGCCGCCGCGCGTCGCGCCGCCGCCGCGTCGCGGCCCGCCGCCGCGCGCCGGCGCCCGCTCCCGCGCCGCGCCCGCCGCCCGCCGGCCGCGCCGCCGCCGCGCGCCGCCCGCGCGCCGCCCGCGCCGCCACGGTTGGTATCTGCTCTCCCGGCCCTCTTATCTCCCTCTTATCTCTCTCTCTCTCTCTCTCTCTCTCCACCGGGCGCGCCGCACAGCGCTCGCTCGCGCGCGGAGCGCTCGCTCGCTCGCCGGCGCGGCGCTTGGCGGCGCTTGGCGGCAGCCCTGGAGCGCTTGGCGGCGGCTGCCATGCGCATGGCGGCGCCTGCGGCGCTCGCGCCGCAGCGCGCGGCCCGCTGCTCCGGTTGGCATCTGCGCGCCTCGGTCTCCTTCTCTGTGTCTCCTCGCGCGGCGCGCCCGCAGCGCTCGCTCGCGCGCGGAGCGCTCGCTCGCCGGCGCGGCGCGCTGCGGCGGCGGCAGACAGACAGGGAGCGCGCGGCGGCGGCGGCGATGCGCGCGGCGGCGCGCGCGGCGCGCGCGGCGGCCGCGCGCGGCGCGCCGCGGCGCAAGCGGGGAAGGGCGGCGGGCGCCGGCGGCGGCGCCGCGGGCGGGCGGCGGGCGAGCTCCTCGTGGGCGGGCGGCGTGGTGGTGGGCGTGGAGACGAGCTGCGACGACACGGCCGCCGGGGTCCTGCGCGTGGCGCGGCGCGGGCGGCCGCCACCAGGGCGCGAGGCGGCTGGAGGCCAGGGCGAGGCGGAGATCGAGGCGGAGGTGCTCGCCAACGTGGTGTCCTCGCAGTTTGAGATTCATCAGGAGTATGGCGGCATCGTGCCGCGGCTGGCGGCTCGCGCCCACCGCGAGAACCTGCCGCGCGTGCTGCAGCGCGCACTGCAGGAGGCAGGCGTGGGCTGGGGAGAGGTGGCGGCGCTGGCCGTGACGACCGGCCCGGGCCTGTCGCCGTGCCTGTGGGCCGGCATCAACGCGGCGCGCGAGCAGGCGGCGCTGCACGGGGTTCCCATCGTGCGCGTCAACCACCTCGAGGGCCACGCGCTGGTGACACGGCTGTTTCCAGATGCGGCGGCCGCCTTCCCGTACCTGACACTGGTGGCCTCGGGCGGTCATACGGTGCTGGTGCACGTGGAGGGCGTGCGGCGCTACCGCATGGTGGCGCAGTCGCTGGATGACGCCGTGGGCGAGTGCTTCGACAAGGTGGCGCGCATGCTCTCGCTGGGAGGCGGCAGCCCCGGCGGCGGTGGCGGCGGTCAGGCGGGTAATAGCCACCCCGGCCGCCTCGTGGAGGCTCTCGCCGCGCAGGGCGACCCGCAAGCGGTCCCCTTCAGCGTGCCGCTGGCGCGGTCGCACAACGTGCAGTCGGCGGACTTTTCCTTTTCCGGACTCAAGGCCTCTGTGCGACGCTACTGCAAGCAGCGAGAGGCAGCCGGCGACCTGGACGCGCGCCGCGCCGACGTGGCTGCCAGCTTCCAGCACGCGGCCTTCTCGCACATCGAGAACAGCGTGCGCCGCGCGCTCGTGTTTTCCGGCTGCGAGCTGCGTGACGATGCGGACGACGCCACGGTGCGCCGCCGCTACCTAAAGGAGCTAGGCCGCGTCCCGAGCCCGCTCTGGGCTGCCTCGCCGCCGCGCTCGCTGGTGGTCTGCGGCGGCGTCGCGGCCAACGCGGACTTGCGTGCGCGCCTGCAGCGCCTCGCGTCTGCCTTTGGGATCCCGCTCTACCTCCCTCCGCCCCGGCTGTGCACCGACAACGGGGTCATGATCGCCTGGGCCGGCGCCGAGCTCGTCGCCCGCGACCCAAGCTGCCTCCTGACTGCCTCCGACGACCTTGAGGCCGTCGAGGCGCGCCCGCGGTGGCCTCTAACAGAAAACATGTAGTAAAGTGGGCTGGCTGCCAACTTGAATCATCATGTAAAGTGGGGCTGGCTTGTCGCAGGTCGACTCACTCCAACTTGCTTGCACTCCACAACAGTCTTTGTCATGTGCTTGCCCGGGCAGGCGGGTGTTTTTACTACTACTTACTGTCTTGTTCGTTCAAATCAGGCCATGGTCATATGCTGGTGGTCGTCCTTGTGCGGCTGGCCACCCGAGGGCACGTGCTCGTAGTGGCCCTCGTCCTTGCCGCGCTTGGAGCGGCAGGCCATGGTGCACGAGGCGATGCAGGCCAGGATGAGCACGCCGCCAAAGACGGTGAGCGCGACGCCGGCAGGCCAGACGTAGTCACGCATGTAGGTCGCGGCGTCGTTCTGGAAGTCCTTGAGGTCCTGCGGGCCCGTAACGGTGTCCGGGCACCAGCCGAGCGCGCCGCCGGACTCGAACTCCGAGCAGCCCTCGTCGGTCATGTTGAGGCCCGTGCTGTAGACGTCAAAGTCAAAGTAGCAGTAGCGCAGCGTAGCGGCCAGGTTGGTCTGTGCATCGGGCGGGCACTCGGCGATGGCCGGCGTGAGCGCGCCGCAGCACGTGGTGAAGACGCCAGCGAGGTAGTCGTACAGGTCTTGCTTGGTGCCGGCGATGCCCCCGTCGAGGTCCTCGACCGAGCTGCCGCTGACATCCTCGAGGTAGTTCGTGTACAGGATGATGAAGGCGCCAGCCACGACAAGCACGATGCCCATGATGAGCTGCAGCGTGCCGAAGAACCCCAGCATGCACCGGTTCTCGGCCAGCGTCACGCAGAAGCCGATGGCAGCTGTCACCACGATCACGACGCCCAGCGCCACGGCCACCCAGTTGGCCCACGCCGGGTAGTTCTCCACGATGTTGCTGTTGCCATCGTAGTACTCCACCACCAGGTAGATACCGATGCCCAGCACGCCCAGGCCCACCGCGATCACGAGCGCGTTAAGGGTCGCCAGCAGACCCTTGAGGCACCCCATCTTGCCTTGCTCGCCACCACGCGCCGCCGCGCACCCTCTGCACCTGCCGCGCCTGCCGCGTCTGCTGCGCCTGCTGCGCGCCTGCGCCTCGCTGCCGGTGAGCTCGCTTCGCAAGCTGTTGCAGGTCTGCTGCTCTGCCGATGCCTGGGCCACCGGGGCAGATACGGAGAAAGTGACGACGTGAAGATCAGGCGGCCCGGCTCAGCTGGCCAGCGCCGCCGCTGCGCCAACCGGCCGGCGGCGCGCGAGTCAAGTATCTCGGCCCGTGCAGTGGGCAGTGCTGGTCGCAAGCCGTCGGCCAGCCATCGCCACTGCTGCTTCGGCCGGCCTGAGCTCGGACTCGGGCTGATCAAGTGCCCCGCAGGCGCGCCGCCAGCCCGCGCTCGACCCCCCCAGCGCTTCGCCTCATCAAGTTCATCATCTGCGACTCTCCCCTGGCTGCCAGGAACCCGGCCGGCGCACCCGTGCGCCGCGCCGGCTGGCGTGCGCCCGCCGGTGCGCCAGCGCTCGTGGTCGCGACCGCGCCGAGTCGGCGCGCGGCGGCCGGCGGCTGGCCGTGCTGCGCGGCGCGGGCGTCAGCCAGAGGCCGCGCGAGGCTCTGCTCTCGGAGGCTGTGGCCGACGCCGCGCGGCCGCGGCAAGGCAGGGCGAGGCGCCGGCGGGCCCTGCGTCCCGGCCGTCGAGCAGCTGCTCTCTGATCAGATCACAGCTTGCATGCATGCATGCTTGCTGTCACTGGTGGAGCCTGGAGGTGGTGATGGCCGCCGGCCGGACCGACGTGGCGACGCGGTTCAAGGCGAGAGGGAGAGGGAGAGAGACGAGAGAGGGATCGCCAGGATCTTTATGAACAAGATGCAGAGGCTGGCTGGCCGCTGGCGGGCTGGCTGGCAGAACGTCCCGGCGTGGCCTCCAGGCGCCGCGGCTACGCAGCGTAGTACGGGCTAGAAACGCTGAAAGACGTGCGACACGGCTGGCTGCTCGCTGCCGCGCCGCTTGACGGCCGTCCAGCTCGTGATCGAGGCGACCGACGCTGGAGACGAACGGGGAGAACTTGCTCTCTGCTCGCTCGCTTGCCATAAGTTGCCAAGTTGATGGTGAGCCAGCCGGCAACAGAGCCTTGGCCAGCTGATCAGCCAGAGAGAACTTGAAAAGCGAGGACATTATTCTAAATAGGATACACGGGTTTGTTGTTGGGTTGGTTTGGTGTTCGAGGTGAGACACTCTCTCTCTCTCTCTCTCTCTCGTGTTTCTAAGCGAAGACCTGGACCTTGACGTTGGGATCCTGGTCGGGCGCGCCGTCGGCAGGAACCATGTCCGTGCCAGGGTCGGCATTCTGTGCGCGCATGCGCCTAGCGGCGAGGAAGCAGCTGCCGAAGAAGGCGATGATGAGGAGACCACCGTAGCCAGTGAAGGCGATGCCGGTCGGGAAGCCGTAGTCCTGGAGCCAATCGGCGAGGCGGGTCTGGAAGTCCTTCCAGTCCGTGGAGAGCACGCAAAAGTCGAGGGCCTGGATGCTGTCGCAGGCGTCATCCGTAACGTTGTGCATGCCGTTCTGCAGGGCGGTCTCGTCCCAGTAGCACACGGTGTCGGCGGTAGGGCTGGCGACCTCGTTGCACTGCACGTCAAAGCCCTCCGGCAGGTCGTCCGGCCTGCAGCAGCCGCCGTAGAGCCCGAGCGAGTAGTCGGACGTGTAGCGCCGGTAGTCCGCGAGGCCGCCGGCGAGCGAGGCCGCCGACTCGTCCGAGGCGTCGCGCATGTAGCGCGCGGTGACGAGGATGAAGGCGCCCAGGCAACCCACGGCGAGGCCCAGCAGCAGCTGCAGGAATCCAAAGATGATGTTGCAGCTAAACTGGCCCGGCTCCGTCTTCCAGGCCGCCACGCATCCCAGCAGAAAGATGAGGATTCCGGCGGCCAGCACCACGTAGACGACCCACTCGTCCGCCGTGAACACGTTCAAGTGAAAGTCCTCCACGATGAGCCACGCCGACAGGCCGGCGATGACGAGCCCGCCGATGGCCGTCAGCACGTGCACCATCGTCACATAAGACGCGCACAAGAAGGAGCCCCACATGGTCTCGTCCTCCGAGCAGCTCTACAAGCGCTCGCGCTGGCCTCGCCGTTGCCTGACGCCGCCGTTGCCTGCGCCTCGCCTCGCCTCGCCTCGCCTCGCCTCGCCGCGCCGCGCCGCGCCGCACTGCACGACGCTGCACGACGCTGACCGCCGCTGGCCTCGCTCCGAAGTCTACGTTGCACGACTGCCGGCCTCCAGCGCGGAGGCCGAGCCTCGCCCTCCCTCGCCAGCTCCTGCCGCGCAAGGCCGCCAAGCGCGCCAACCTTCAAGTTCCCAGCGCCCGCCACGCTTTCGGCGCCCAACGCCGCGGGACACGCGCTCGCGGTCCCCTCGGCCGCTGGAGAGCCGCGCCGCCATTCCCACGAGCGCGCTGCGGCCACGGACGAGGCCTTGGAGCCCGAGACGGCGGCGAGAATCGAGATGGAGGGGCGGCGCGTCGGCGCGGGCGCTGGCAGCGGCGGCGCGCAGCGACCGGTGCGGCCGGTCGCCAGGTTTTTTTCAGGTTGACGCGGCGCGATCGCTGGCGGCGGAGTGGGGCCAGCGCAAAACGCCGGGAAGCGGAGCTGAAGCCCACGACAACTTGAAGGCCTGGCAGGGCTGCCAAGGCTTCCAAGCCAAGCTGCGGCGGTCCGGCGGAGCGAGGGAAGCTGCCAGGAAGCAGAGTAGCTCTGCGCGCCGCGCGTCCAGCGAGCTTGATTCCGCCTTCAAGTTGTGCCGGCCGGTTACTGGTAGGTTGAGGCTTGAGCCTGCTGAGGTGAGGTGATTTGCTATTTTACTACTCTACGAGCCTGAGGTGGCGTGCCGCGGCGTCAGCAGGTGCGGGTGCGATGGCGGGGCTCGAGGCGGGCCAGGATGAGGTGGGTGCCGCGCTGCAAGTAGACACAAAGCTGCTCTGGAAGCACCTCGGGGTGGTCTAGGAACTGCACGTGCAGTTTGTCAGCGTCCACCGAGGCGCAGAGCACGCGCTGCTTGACAGTGCTGGCGCGGAGCGTGAACTGATGCTGCTTGGCGGCATCCAGCTCGAGCGGCACCGGGCCGGCTGTGACATCCAAGCTCGCCAGCACGCGAAGCGTCACTGCGCTTCGCGCCGGGAGCTCCAGGCTCGCCGAACAGAGGCAGGCACCTCGGCGCGCGGCACGCTTCACGCGCTGCTCCGCGTCCTCGTCCTCCTCCTCATGCCCCTCCGCGACTGGCTTGCCCTTGGCTCCAAAGAAGGCACCACCGCCGCCCACGGTGCAGCTCGCCGTGCCCGAACCGGAGCTCTCGCTGTCGGTGTCGGCGTCACAAAGGACCGGCGCGAGACCCACGGTGACCGTGTGGCCCGCCGCAACGTGGTGAAGGTCGGCACCGTACCCCGTGCGAATGCTGCGCACCTCGACGTCCACGAACCGGCCCTGCAGGTCGGGCCCCAGACGGAGGCGGTCGCCCACCGAGACGAGACCCGTATCCACGCGACCGCCCACGACGACGCCCTCGAAGCCCGCTGCGTCAAAGGCCTCACGCACGTACAGGCGGGAGCCGCCTCCGGCCAGCGGCGTAGCGCCGGCGCGGCTCTGCGCCCGCGGCGGCGCGCGACGCGACGCCAGGCGGCCCAGGAACTCGCGCAGCCCGCGGACGCCGGCCTTGGTGGTGCTGGAGCATACTAGCACGTCCACAGCGGCAGCCCAAGCCTCCTCGAAGCCGGCGCCCAGCAGCACCAGGCGGCGCGCGAGCGCCTCCAACGCGTCGCAATCGCCGTCCCGGCCTGCGCCCTCCACCTCTGACGACAGGTCCTCTGACGACAGGTCCGCCTTGGTCACCACCACCGTGCACGGCAGGCCGGCCAACTTGCACACATGGAGCAGGTCCACGGCCATGCGTATCCTCTCGGCCGCGACCAGGTCAGCCGGGTCCGCCCGACGGCCGCCCCCGGGGCTTCCCGCGGGGCTGCTCGTGGAGCCTGTGCTCAAACCGCCTGCCGAGCAGCCCGTGCCGGACCCAGCGTCGCTCGCGCCAGAAGCCGCGTCAAGGTCGCCCAGGCCCACGCCGCCCGCACCGGCAGACAGCTCGAGCGCGGGCGCGTCCACCAGCACCAGCACGTGGTCCGGCGCCATGGACGACAGTCCATAGACGGCAGTCTTGAAGAAGCGCGGGTGGCCGGCCGAGTCGATCAGCGAGACCGTCGCGGCCACGCCGTCCATTTCGCGCGCGTCGTGCTCGTCCAGGTCCGTGAAGATGTTGGACGGTACATCCTGATCCGCCTCCGACCCCAGCAGTGGTGCGCCCGCCGCGTCGTACCGCAGCACGTGGCGCGAGATGGCCGTCGTCAGCCCGTGGTCCATCTCGTGCTGATGCTTGAGGATGTGCAAGCGCGCCAGGCCCTCGCCGTCGTCGCCCTCATCCGTCTTGAGCACGCCCACCAGCGTCGTCTTGCCGACGCGGCTCGCGCCCATCACAAGCACCTCGGTCTCGCGCGGGATCGCGTCCAGCCGCTGTCGTCGCACGCGCACCTCGGCCGTGCGCCCCTGCTCCCCGGGCCGCATCTGGACGTCAGCAAACTCGCACTCGAGTGCGGCTGCCATGCGCCGCAGCTTCTTGAGCGACTCCGCCATCTCCGCCTTGCTGATGCCCACCGCGCGCCCGTCGTCCTCCACGCCCAGCAGGTACCGCGCCTCGCCGCCGCCCTCCGCGAGCCGCCACGCCAGCTGCGACGTCAGCCGGCCCAGGCGCTCTTCCGAGCACGTCGCCAGCTGCAGCTTGTACTCGCAGTTGCCGGACTCCACCTCCGCCGGGTAGTGCCGCACCTGCACTGCGCCGCCGCGCGCGCCGCGCGCCGCGCCGCGCGCCGCGCCGCGCGCCGCGCCGCGGCCATGCCGCTTGCCCTCGGCATGGCCCGCGCCGCCCGCGCCGCCGCGCCGCCACGCTATCCTCTCCTCCATCGCGCCGCCGCGCCGCCGCGCCGCCGCGCCGCCGCGCCCGCGCGCGCGCGCGCGCGCAAGGCGGAGGTCTCGGAGCGGAGCACAAGCGGAACTGGACCGTGACCTCTCGGCAGGAAGGCCTGCCACAGCGTCGAGGACGAGGACGAGGACGAGGACGAGGACGTGCTCGAGGACGAGGGCGTGCTCGAGGACGTGCTCGAGGTTGAGGAGCTTGAAGAAACCCACCTTGAGCTCGAGGTCGAGCTCAAGCTTGAGCTTGGGCTTGAGCTTGAGCTTGAGCTTGGGCTTGAGCTTGAGCTCGAGCTTGAGCTTGAGCTTGAGCCCGAGCTTGAGCTTGAGCTCGGAACAGGCCCGGTGCGTGGACTTGAGAGCTCAAGCTGGAGGTCGAGGTCCAGGAGAGGTGGTCGTCGAGCTAAGTTTCGGGCTGGCAAACCGACGGCGCAAGCAAGACGCGGAGGTCGAGCTTACGCGCTCGGATTCCAGGAGGGCGGGCTCCGAGGGTCCTACGACGCACTGTGGCGATCAACGCGAGCGCTGCTGCGGTTGACGAGGTTCTCTTTAGAGCTGTGGCGTGCACGATGATTCACTCGGACGAGTGCGCTCGCACTTGAGCGGGTCGGCGCTGGGTAAGGGTAGGCGCTGATGGATCGCACCAGAGCTCGATGACGGGCTTGCGTTAAAGCGTGGTGGGCGCCTGAGCCGGCGTGGCCACTACTTGTACGGAGACGCGGGTGTTCGTCGAGTGCCAGGCAATCGGAAAGCTAGTATTTGGAAAAGTCATGGTGCTCATACCGGGTGGGGCACAGATGCTTGCAGCAACGTCCTCGATTAGTTCGTCATCTTGCCATGTTCCGGCACTGCCGCGCGGCAGAGAATTCTGGCGCCGGGGCGTGCAGGGCGCGAGGCGCAGGCGTGCAGGGATCGTCCGGCGAACGCGAGTGTCACCATACTATTGTCCCTCCGCACAAGCGGCGAACGTGCCGCCGTTGATCCTCTGTCGCAATTTCGGCGCTACGTCTTGTCTTTGCAACCGGATGCAAGCTGGCGGGGCAGCAAACAGGAAGCACTGCAGCGGAACAGCAGCCTCTGACTGGCGCAGACTGCAAAGTAAAAGTACAGTTGTGACCATGGCGAGCACCGCCAAGTAACGTGTTATCCCGGAGACCGCGTGCGCAGCGAGACGAAAACACGCCCTGAGTTGGCAGGGGCTCTCGCAGGTTGCCGCAGGCGGCGCATGTGACTCCAATCGATCCACACGAGCCTGGCAACGGCAGCCTTCCGATTTCTGAGATCAGGTGGCATCATGAACAGGAGCGCGGCGGCACGAGGACTGACCAGGATACGGCTCCGTCAGGCACCAAAGCCTCGGCAAAGCCCAGCCTCCCTCCCAGGCTCTCCTCTCCTCCTTCGTCCTTTCTCTCTTTTCTTCCTACACAGACGCCAAAGCTGACTCGGTCATAAGACTTGCGCGCCGCAGCCTCCCTTCCCCAGCCATGGGCTCGCTCCCTCGAGGATCTGCCTCAACGCTGCCAGGACCGCCGAGCCTGCGAGCACGTTCTAGTTCAACCTGAAGTTCGCCAAGTCCGAGTCCGAGTCAGGCTGCAGACGCGCGCAGGCCCGCCACTGCGGACTGGGACACGCTCGTGCAGACGGTGCAGAAGCACCTGCGTTCGCGGAGCCGGCGGCCGAAGAGCATTGTACCTTGCCACAGGCGGCCGTCTGCGCGCGCCAGGCAGCGTACCGGGCGTCGCGGAGCTCGGCATCACGAGCAATGATATCTTCTCGCTCGCCGCGCCGTCCGGCCGCTCGCTCTGCGTGGGCGGGTCCAACATGTCGCTGGAGATCGCCGGGTTCCTGGCCGGCCTGGGCTTCCCGACGACTGTGGCCATCCGCAGCCGCGCCCTGCGCGGGCCGGGCTTTGACGCGCAGTGCGTCGCCAAGGTTGTCGAGCTGCTGCAGGCGCACGGCGTGCGCGTCGCACAGGTGAAGCCGACGCGTCTGGAGCGCGATGGGTCCGCCGTGCGGGTCGAGCTGCGCGCCGCGGACGGCTCGCTGACCGAAGAGACCTTCGACACGGTGCTCTTTTGGCACCGGACGCGACCCGGAGGTCGCGGACCTCGGAACTCTTCGGCCGCGTCCTTGGCATCCATCCGACCAATGCCGAGGCCTTTTGTTGACTTCTCCATCACGTCGCGCTCCGGGGAGCACTTTGTGCAGCAGGGCGGCTGCGCTGGCTGCGCTGGCAGAGCAAGCTTTTGCATTGTGAGCTGGCCCGCGCGATCATGCTCGACAATCTTGAAGGCGATGGGACTTCGAGGCAGTCTCGTGGCGAAAACGTGCAGGACAGACAGCAGCGGCAGTGGGAAAACCACGAAACATCAATTTTGCGTCGTTAGTGCGAACGAATCGCAGCTCGAAGAAAAGTGCATGTGGCCAGAGTGCCAAAGATGAGCGTCGTACCGATGCCGAGCACCATCAGGTATGCCGCCAGCGTGGGCCCAATAACCTCTTGCACAAGGACTGCGCTTAGCGCAAGCGCCATACCCATGGCGGCAGCCGAGGCATCGTCCTTGGGCACCACATGTAGCCGACCGTTCATGAGAGGCTCGCGGATCGACACTGCGCGGAGGAGCGAAAGCACGACCAGGCACACGCCTTGCCAGGCGCGCACGAAGCCGGTTGGGCCCAGCGCGGCCAGGGCATCGTCCACGAGGCCTCCAACCGGGTCCGAGTACGGGTCCTTGGCGAAGCGCGCCACCGCGCCCAGCGTGGCCACGGCGCACAGGCCGCGCAGCACGAAGCGCGGGTCCTTGACGGAGCTCGCCAACCGGGCCAGCGTCCTTTCGTGCTCTCGCACCACGCAGCCGCCCCTGCCCTCCATGATCTCGCTCAGGTCTCTCAGGCTCCTGTGCTCCACCTTTGCTTTGCTGTCGCTCGCCTTGTACCTGCTCGCGTTCTGGTTCTGCGTGCATGCGGCGCGCCAGGAGCGCAGCGAGCGGCGCGCCAGGAGCGCAGCGGGAGCCCGACGCAGCCGGCGCTGCGCAGCGCGAGCAGGAGGCGAGCGCCAGCGCGCGCGCCGAGGTCTTCGAGCCCGACCGAGGCAGCGCAGCGCGCCCCGCGGGAGCGCGGGAGCGCGCGGGAGCCCGTCTGGCCAGTCCGGGAGTCTGGCGGTAGCCATGCCGGGGCCCAGGCGGCGGCGCGCGGGCGCGCGGCGGCGGCGCGCGGGCGGCGTGAGGAGCTGATGCCGCAGACGATGCTGCCGCATGAGGAGCTGCTGCCGCAGGCAATGACGCTGCTGGCTTGCCCGGGCGACGAGATGGAACAGCTGCCGCGGGCTCTGCCGCCGCAGCCCTTCCCGCCCCAGCTGGAGGACGAACTGCCGCGCGCACCGCCGTCGCCGCCGTCTCTGCCGCAGCTGAGCATCTTGCAGCAGCCCACGCGCCTCCTCTGCAAGGAGCTCCGCAGGCTGGCCGACACGCTCATGGTACTGCGCCTGCCGTGCCCGGAGGCCCTGGCCGACCTGAAGCTCGAGTTCCTGGCCGACGCCGACGCCGTGCAGACCCTGATCGCCAAGGCCTCCGCGGTGGGCAACAAGATCAGCCTGGAGTGCCCCGAGAGGATGGCCGCGTCGCCGGGCACCACCTTGCCCTTCAAGGAGTGCGGCTTGGTGCGGCACTCGCGCGACCCGTGCCTGGTCATGTTGGAGGCCACGGCCGACCGCAAGCACTCCACCGGCACCTACACGGTGCGCGCGTCGTGCGGCAACCTGCAGATCACCTCGTGGACTTTCCGTGTGGGGTCCAAGAAGAACAACAGGTACAGCAACCCGGCCGTCGACCAGGAGGCCGTCATGGACGCGTACGCGGACCAGGTCGCGGCGACCAAGGCGAGCTTTGGGCCGCAGGGCGGCGAGCCCTTCTTCTTCGACGCCGCCATGACAGCACACATTCTGGACAAGGCCCCCCGCCGGTGGTGGTGGAGCGCAGCAGCGCGAAGCGCGCGCGCGCCAACTCCGACGCGGCGTCGGAGACGACCCTGAAGTCGGCGCGGCGCCTCACGCGCAGCCGCACGAGCAGTGTCCGCCCGACCGCCTCGGAGGTGGCCCGCATCCCGCTCGAGGATGTTGCGCTTGCGCAGAAGCTCGCGCGCGAGATCGGCGATCTCGTTGAGCGCGGCGATCAAAAGGGTGTCGTCGCGTACCTTCGCGTCCTGCAGGCCGCACTCGAGCGTCTGGTCTGAGCTCTTCTCGCCGCGCCGGCGCCGCCGCGCCGCTCTTGTCGTGAATAATAAAATGGAAACTGTTTGATTGAAAGCTTTCACTCTTCGACTTGCTGAGGAGGAGGATCTTGAGCAGGGCCGCGGACGTGTTGGTCCGCTTCTCGGTCTGTTCGATGCGAGCCTCGCCGCCTCCGCCTCGCGCGCGTGCCTCTCACAGAACTCGCTGGCGCCCTCCAGTTGGCCATGGGAGCGCATCACCTCGTTGCGCATGTTCACGGCGAGGCGGACGTTGACGCAGTACGGAGCGCTACAGATGTACTCCCTTGGACAGCAATGGTAGCAATACGAGGCGACCCGTGCACACCTGTTGCACCTGATGCACTTTTCCCGGTCGTGGCTCAAGACCTGCGCCACCGTTGCCCTCGACACGGTCGCCACCCTCACCAGCCTCTCCCGGAGACTCTGGCACTGACGCTGGTGCGCGCCGTCTTGATCATGTCCCACGTCACCTTCACCACCAACACGGAGCGCGAGTTTTTAAACGAGGTTCACAGCATGCACGTGGACGTGCCCCGCGCTCTGAGTAACTTCGTCGTGCACGCCGTCCGGCAGGCGGGAGTGGCCGTGGAGCAGACTGACCCCGGCTTCCACGTCCTTGGCTGCGCCTCTCTGCAGGACTTTAGCGCGCTCCTCATCGATGGCTGGGACCTGGTGCCCATCCCCGTTGACGATCGCCTCGAGCGCCACTACCGCCCCCTCGGCCGCTTCCAGTTCAAGAGGACTCCCGATGACGCCGTCCTGCCATCCAAGAATCGCGCGTCCGACATCGGCTGGGACCTGACGGTGGTCAAGAAGCTCAAGACGGTGGGCTCCGTCAACATCTACGACACTGGTGTGCAGATGAAGCCCGCCGGCGGCTTCTACGCCGAGATCCACCCGCGCCCCTCCATCTCCAAGACGCCCTTGCACCTCGCCAACAACACCGGCATCATCGAGTCGAGCTACAGGGGCAACTTCATCGTCGCGCACGACAAGACGGGCCCGGCCGCCCCCGACCTCGAGCTCCCGTGCCGCATCGCCCAGCTCGTGCCCCGCCTCCAGTACCACGTGCTCGCGGAGGAGACGGACGCCCTTCAGCGCCACCACCGACCGCGCCGACGGCGGCTTTGGCTGCTCCGGGCTGTAGGAGGCCGATGTTGCACCGCGCCACTACTTCGTCCGAGTCCTGCACAACGATTACGTCTACCACAACCCCGGGGAGGTGCGGGCTGCCAGTGGTGACTGGGAGTACTTCTGTACACGCGCGCACCCGCACCCGCCGCGCGTGCCGGCCGGACCGCCCACCTTGCTCGCCCGCGGCACGCGCCGCGACCAGCACCAGACCAGCAACGTGGAGGCGAGCAAAGGCGAGCGCGCGGCGGGGAGGGGAGCGGTGGCGACAGCATGCGGCGCAGCGCGCGAAAGAGCCTCGGCCGCCTCGCGCGGCGCGCCAGCGGCGCGACCGGCGCGGTGGCGCGGCGCGCATCCAGCGCCGCCAGGGCGAGCCTGCAGGCCGTGCAGCAGCTGCAGCAGCAGCAGCAGCCCGAGGACCAGGTGGACGACTTGAGCAACGACATCGTGTGGTACCGCGGACTCAGCGTCGCCGCGCTGCAGGCCATCTGGCAAGGCACCCTCGCCGGCGAACGCGCGCACGGCGTCGAACTCGCCGTGCTCACGGAGGACGTCGACGCTACTGACGACAGGGGGAACAAGACCGGTACTGCCAACGCTGGCTGCACCGCCGCGGCACGGCGACCCCACCCCGATGGCAAGCTCAAGGGTAACGTCGCCTACGTCGACGGTCAAGTCCTCATCTCACCCCACCAAGCCACGCCCAAGGACAGGGCCGACTGGACCATCGAAGATGTCTGCGAACACCTCGTGCTCGCCGACACCTTTCGCGACAGCCTCTTCTACCTCGACGTCCTGCTCGAGGAGGCCGACGACCTCGTCGGCAAGCCCTTCGACGGCGCCTTCGTCAGCCAAGCGCGCATGTGCAGCTTCGGCGACCTCGTCCAAGCCCTCGTAGCGCACTACACAAACCAGCGCAGGAACCTCCGCACCACCTTCGTCTGGCTCGACATCTTCTGCGCCAACCAGCCCAAGCTCGCGAACAAGGACGCAGACCTCTCGCCCGAGATTTACCAGCAGCGCGACGACCTCCTCACGCGCGGCCTCCACGCCGCCATCGAGCGCTTCGACGAACGTCTCATCTTCTTCGACAAGTGGGACAACCCCACGCCCCTCACGCGCATGTGGTGCGTCTGGGAGGTCTACGGCGCCGTCAACTGCGGCAAGGCCCTCGAGCTCATCTTCGCGCCTGGCCAGGACCAGCGCTTTGTTCAGCTCATGGAGGATGAGACTCCCGACGCTGTCACCAAGGCGCTCTCCAAGTTCGACCTCGCCAGTGCCGACTGCCACGCCGACGCCGATCGCAAGATGATCACGGAGGCCGTCCAAGCCCTGCCCGGCGGCTTTCACCACCTCAACGGCGTCGTCCTCGAGCAGCTGCGCGTCTGGCTCGCACAAACCGCGCGGCGCATCGTGGCCTCTCGCGTTCAGAGTGAAGGGAAGACTTTAGGAGTGGCATCTCTCATGCACGACGTCGCCTGGCTGCTGGAAGACCAAGGTCGCTACGAGGACGCCCTCGACCTCTACCGGCAGTCGCTCGAGATCACATTGGTCAAGCAAAGACCCAGCCACCCTGACGTCCTGGCGACGAAGGCCAACATCGCCGGCCTGCTGCGGAAAATGGGCCAGTTCGAGGCGGCGCTGGCGCAGTTCAACGAGGTGCTGGAGCACGAAGTGGAGCAGCTCGGGCCGACGCACCCGTCCGTGCTGACGAAGCACAACTTCGCCGGCCTGCTGTGGTCCATGGGCCAGTACGAGGCGGCGCTGGCGCAGTTCAACGAGGTGCTGGAGCCAAGCGTGGAGCAGCTCGGGCCGACGCACCCTTCCGTGCTGGCGACGAAGCACAACATCGCCGGCGTGCTGCAGGCCATGGGCCAGTACGAGGCGGCGCTGGTGCAGTTCAACGAGGTGCTGGAGCAACGCGTGGAGCAGCTCGGGCCGACGCACCCGTCCGTGCTGGCGACAAAGCACAACTTCGCCTGCGTGTTGCAGGCCATGGGCCAGTACGAGGCGGCGCTGGCGCAGTTCAACGAGGTGCTGGAGCAACGCGTGGAGCAGCTCGGGCCGACGCACCCGTCCGTGCTGGCGACAAAGCACAACTTCGCCTGCGTGTTGCAGGCCATGGGCCAGTACGAGGCGGCGCTGGCGCAGTTCAACGAGGTGCTGGAGCAACGCGTGGAGCAGCTCGGGCCGACGCACCCGTCCGTGCTGGCGACAAAGCACAACTTCGCCTGCGTGTTGCAGGCCATGGGCCAGTACGAGGCGGCGCTGGCGCAGTTCAACGAGGTGCTGGAGCAACGCGTGGAGCAGCTCGGGCCGACGCACCCGTCCGTGCTGGCGACAAAGCACAACTTCGCCTGCGTGTTGCAGGCCATGGGCCAGTACGAGGCGGCGCTGGCGCAGTTCAACGAGGTGCTGGAGCAACGCGTGGAGCAGCTCGGGCCGACGCACCCGTCCGTGCTGGCGACAAAGCACAACTTCGCCTGCGTGTTGCAGGCCATGGGCCAGTACGAGGCGGCGCTGGCGCAGTTCAACGAGGTGCTGGAGCAACGCGTGGAGCAGCTCGGGCCGACGCACCCGTCCGTGCTGGCGACAAAGCACAACTTCGCCTGCGTGCTGCAGGCCATGGGCCAGTACGAGGCGGCGCTGGCGCAGTTCAACGAGGTGCTGGAGCAACACGTGGAGCAGCTCGGGCCGACGCACCCGTCCGTGCTGGCGACGAAGCACAACATCGCCAGCGTGGTGCAGGCCATGGGCCAGTACGAGGTGGCGCTGGCGCAGTTCAACGAGGTGCTGGAGCAACGCGCGGAGCAGCTCGGGCCGACGCACCCGTCCGTGCTGACGACAAAGCACAACATCGCCGGCGTGGTGCAGACCATGGGCCAGTACGAGGCGGCGCTGGCGCAGTTCAACGAGGTGCTGGAGCAACGCGTGGAGCAGCTCGGGCCGACGCACCCTGACGTGCTGACGACGAAGCACAACATCGCCAATTTGCTGCAGGACATGGGCCAGTACGAGGCGGCGCTGGCGCAGTTCAGCGAGGTGCTAGAGCAAGACGTGGAGCAGCTCGGGCCGACGCATCCGTCCGTGCTGGCGACGAAGTCCAACATCGCCGGCCTGCTGCGGGACATGGGCCAGTACGAGGCTGCGCTGGCGCAGTTCAAGGAAGTGCTGGAGGGATATGTGGAGCAGCTCGGGCCGACGCACGAGTTCGTTGCGATTACGCGCCGCAACATCGCGCTGACTCTCTGCGACCTCGCCCGCTTCGGAGAGGCGCTCCCGTTCGCGGCGAGTGCCCTGGAGATCCTCATGGAGACCCTCGGTGCGGACGCGCAGCACCCGCAGTTTGGCTTCGCGTACCTTGCCCAGGGGCGCGCGTTGCTGGGTCTCGGTCGCGATGGGGATGCTGTTGCGTCTTTGCAGCGTTCGCTGGCCATCCGTGAGGCGTGCTTGGGTTCGGACCACCCAGAGACGGCCGCCTCGCAGTACTACGTCGCCGAGGTGACGCACGATGCGTCGCTCGCGGCGCAGGCGCTGGCGACGCGTCGGTCCAAGCTGGGCGCGGGGCACCCGCTGACGAAGGCGTCGGCTTCGCAGGTGGCATCCCTGTCTCGCGATACATAAATCATGGTTGTTTCTCTGCTTCTGCTGCGGCCTTGCTCACTCGTCTGCTTCCTCGCTCGCTCGCTCGCTCGCTTGCTCAGGCCTCTGGCCAGGAGCTACCATGGCGAGCAAGCTCTTCAGCAGTGCCAGCGACAAGGACAAGGTGGTGTTTTCGCTGAATGTGGGCTTTTACCGCGAGCTCTGCTCCTTCTTTGACTCGTCGCCGGCAGTTGATTTCTGCGTAGACCTGCTGGACCGCTTTCTGCTCCAGGCGGTCGAGGTGCAGCGCGCGAAGACGCTGCTCAACCAGTATCTCGACAAGTACGTTTTGCTGTTCTTCCGGCGCATGTTGCGCTCGCTGTTCGTGCTGGGGTGGTGCCCGCGGCGCGTGAAGAAGGTCAAGCATGCCCATCATCGTGCCGGAGGTGGTTCCGGTGGAGTTCGTCAACGCGTATCTGGTGGTGGAAACGAAGAAGCTCTCATCCAATTTCCACTACTACACAGACGACCTGAGGTCGGAGCGCAAGGATATCTACACGTTCTTGCTGACGGACGCGTCACTGCTGGCGAACGAGAACCTAATTCCCCGCGTCATGTGCAACACCATCAACGAGCACCGGTCCCTGCAGATGATCAAGAAGTCCATCGTCCAGAGCGAGTTCAGTCGTGCCATCCCGCCCATCTTTCTTCAGAACGACTCGAGCGGGAACGCCAATGCTGCCAGCGGTCGCGCCTGCGAGCAGCTCGCGGCCAGCCCGAGGCAGCTCGCGCTTGAACGAGGCCGCGCAGGCCATGGCTTCGCCGCCCTCGGGAGCCCACAGAGGGGCGGGCGAGCTAGCGCGAAGCCCATCGCAAAACGGGGAGTCCGGCGGTAGCCATGCGGGGGCCCAGGCGGCGGCGCGCGGGCGGCAAGGCGGCGGCACGACGCTGTCGCCCTCGCGCGCGCGCCGCCGCCGCCGCACCGGCAGACCCGGAACCAGAGCGCGGCAAACTGGGGCGCGGCAATCGAGGCGCCGCGGATCGACGGCGCCGCCGATCGACGACAAGTCAACGCGACAAGTGTCGGGTACGCCGCAGCGGCAAACCCGCAACACATCTAGCTAGAGGAGGAGCTCACGCCAAGAACCAAGGACCGCAAGGCAACTCAAGGCAGTTCAAGGAGTCGAAAGAATGGAGCAGACGCTCGTGGCTTCTGGCATCAAGCTTGGCAGTGGCATCATGGACAGCTCGCTCCTCGAAGACCTCCCAGACTTGGCCTTCTCCGTGCCGCCATCGTCGCCGCTACCGCCAATGCAGGAACTCTTCTCGGACGACGCACGCTTCAACCAATTGGATGAGGAGCTGCTGCCGCAGGTGATGCTGCCGCAGCCTTCTTGCCGGGGCGACGAGCTGCCTGAGCTGCTTGAGGAACTGCTGCCGCCGATGCAGCCCTTCCCGCCCCAGCTGGAGGACGAAGTGCTGCGCAAGAACAACAAGTACAGCAACCCGGAGGCCATCGTGGACGCGTACGCGGGCAAGGTCGTGGCGACCAAGGCAAGCTTTGGGCCGCAGGGCGGCGAGCCCGTCCTCTTCGACGCCGCCATGACAGCGCACATTCTGGACAAGGCCTCGCCGCCGATGATGGCGGAGCGCAGGTCGAAGCGCGCGCGCGCCGACTCCAACGTGGCGTCGGAGACGACCCTGAAGTCGGCGCGGTGCCTCACGTGCAGCCGCACGAGCTTGTCGAGCAGCAGCGTCTGCTCGATCGCCACCGAGGCACGTGTCCCGCTCGAGGATGTTGCGCTCGCGCAGAAGCTTGTGCAAGAAGCCCGCGTCCTCCTTGATCGCGCCGACGTCGAAGGCGCCGTTGCGCACATCCGCGTCCTCGGAGACGTGCTCGAGCGTCTGGTTTGAGCTCTTCTTGCGCCCATGGTAACTGTCTGATTGAGGAAGATTTTGATGTTTCTGGTTTGATGAGTCCGGAGGGTGACAACGATGTTGACCACGTCGTAATGGCCGTTGTCCAAGTACGTGGGCAGGTCGCGCATGGAGAAGCTCGCCTCGCCAGAGACCCGCCGGCCGACTCGCCCACAGTCGCCGCCGCCAAGTGAGGCGGAGGTGGGCCGGGGGCCGCGGGGCGAGGGAGGGATCCCGCGGCACGACTCGGAGCGCAGTGATGGGATCCTAGTGCTGGGACTGACTTTGAGCGAAGAAATTCTGAGCGTGACATACCACCCTTTCACCCAAATTCAGCGCAGGGCTTTGCTTCATGCAAAAATGGGCTGCTGCAGGGGGCACCCGCTCGCTGCCCCCGGCCGTAGTAGGTTTTCGCCCTGGCGGGCATCGCGGCATCGCGGCAGCGGCCGCCTTAGCTCAGTGGCTGCGCGCTCCTCGCTCTGGGGCAAAATGCACGCACGAAAAAGCACGCGCGCGCGCGCGCTTCTTTTTGGGTTGGGGGGAGGGGGTGGGGAGGCCGCGGGCTCTGGCGCCCGGCGCCGGACCCGGCGGTCCCGACGCGCGGCGCGTTGCGACGATGACGCACGACATCGGAGTCGATCGTCGGGCACCCGCGCGATCCCGCGGGCTCCGCTGGCGTGAAGTTCGCCAAAGTTGCGGCCAAACCCACCTCCGGGAGGCGAGGCCGGTCCCGACGCACGGGGCACGCGCGGCGCGCGCCGCTGTTGTGGAAGGGAGCGAAGGGAGCGCGCGGCGCGCCGCAGCGCGGTCAGGCCGGGTCAGCGCGCTGCGCGCGCCGCTGTTGTGGAAAGGAGTCTTAGGGAGAGATCAAGAGCGAAGGAGTGCACCCTCGGACCCTCCAGGATCCAGGGTCGCCCTCGGTAGAAAAGTGGCCATGGTGGGTATTATTTACGGGAATCTACCGGAGTATTACCAGTATTTTGGACGCGTCCGGCTACTTCTACCTACTTACCTACACTTGGGCCGGGTCCGGTACCCCGGTAATCTCATGAAACGAAAACAGTTAATTCTACAGATTGTTATACTACTTCTACTCCCAGCTCGCCTCTCCTACAGCTACCTACCTGGCCTCTGGCACGCTGCACCGTCGATCTACAAGTATCTACTTCTACAGTACGCCCGGACCCAAGCTACCTACTCCTACCTACGTACTATACCCTCGTGAGGTGTAAAATACACCAAATTACTACCGCAATGACCCGAGTCCGCTACTAGGGCGACCCCTGCCTCCCTCTCCCGTTCGCGCCGAGCTTGTCAAGCTTGATGAGTGGAGGGAAGGTTTTGTTCTCCCCGCAGTGCGGGGCGGAACGCCATGGCCCGCCACCCCCGCAGTGCACCCCGTTTCCCGCACCTCCCACTCTTGCCCACTGGACGAGGCAATGTCGGCCAATGGGAGGCCCAGCGGGGCAGGCAGACCCGCAACACATCTTAGCAAAAGAAAAGGAGCTCTTGCCAAAAACCAAGAACCGCAAGGCAACCGCAGGCAATTCAAGAAGTCGAAAGGATAGAGAAGGCGCTCATGGCTTCTGGCATCAAGGTGGGCGGTGGCGCCATTGACATCTCGCTCCTCCAAGACCTCCCGGACTTCGGCTGCTCCATGCCGCCATCGTCGCCGCTGCCGATGATGCAGGATCCCTTCTTGGACGAAATGTCGTTCGACCAGCTGTATGAGGGGCTGCTGCCGCAGACGATACCGTCGCAGGATGAGCTGCTCCCGCAGAGGATGCCTCCGAATGACGAGCTGCTGCCGCAGACGATGCCGCCGTATGAGGAGCCGCTGCGCCAGGCAATGCCGCCGCAGTCTTGTCTGGGCAGCGAGGTGCATGAGTTGCTCGAGGAATTGCTGCCGCAGGCTCTGCAGCACTTCCCGCACCAGCTGGAGGACGAACTGCCGCGCGCACCGCCATCGCCGCCGTCTCTGCCGCAGCTGAGCATCCTGCAGCAGCCCACGCGCCTCCTCTGCAAGGAGGTCTGCAAGCTGGCCGACACCCTCATGGTGCTGCGCCTGCCGTGCCCGGAGGCCCTGGCCGACCTGAAACTCAAGTTCTTGGCCGACGCCAAAGCCGTGCAGACCCTGATCCCCAAGGCCTCCGCGGTGGGCAACAAGATCAGCCTGGAGTGCCCCGAGAGGACGGCCGCGTCGCCGGGCACCACCTTGCCTTTCAAGAAGTGCGGCTTGGTGCGGCACTCGTGCGACCCGTGCCTGGTCATGCTGGAGGCCACGGCCGAACGCAAGCACTTCACTGGCGCCTACACGGTGCGCGCGTCGTGCGGCGACCTGCAGATCACCTCGTGGACTTTCCGCGTGCGGTCCAAGAAGAACAACAAGTACAGCAACCCGGCCGTCAACCAGAAGGCCATCATGGACGCGTACGCGAGCAATGTCGCGGCGACCAAGGCAAGCTTTGGGCCGCAGGGCGGCGAGCCCGTCCTCTTCGACGCCGCCATGACAGCGCACATTCTGGACAAGGCCTCGCCGCCGATGGTGGCGGAGCGCAGGTCGAAGCGCGCGCGCGCCGACTCCAACGTGGCGTCGGAGACGACCCTGAAGTCGGCGCGGCGCCTGACTCGCACGAGCTTGTCGAGCAGCAGCGTCTGCTCGATCGCCACCGAGGCACGTGTCCCGCTGGAGGATGTTGCGCTCGCGCAGAAGCTTGTGCACGAAGCCCGCGTCCTCCTTGATCGCGCCGACGTCGAAGGCGCCGTTGCGCACATCCGCGTCCTCGGAGACGTGCTCGAGCGTCTGGTTTGAGCTCTTCTTGCGCCGCTGGTATTGTTTGATTGAAGATGTTTGATGTCTTTGGAAATGTTTGATTGAAGATGTTTGATGTCATTGGAAGATTTTTCTGTTTCTGGTTTGATGATCAGTGAGTCCGGAGGGTGATTTGGGCAACGCAACGATGTTGACCACGTCGTAATGGCCGTTGTCCAAATAGGTGAGCAGGTCGCGCGTGGAGAAGCTCGCCTCGCCAGCGACCCGCCGGCCGACTCGCCCGCGGTCGCCGCCGCCAAGAGAGGCGGAGGCGGGGGCGAGGGAGGGAGCGCGCGGCACGGCTCAGAGCCCAGTGATGGGATCCGTATGCGCAGCGAAAAATTCTGCGCGTGGCGTCCGCACCAGAGGCAGACTCAAAAGCTCGTCCTTGGCCAGGATCATTCACTTGCTTGCAGTCGCGCCTGCCAGCGGTCGCTCCTGCGCAGCCAGCCAGCCCGAGGCAGCTCGCGCTCGAACGAGGAGACGAGGAAGCGGCGCGCTTCGCAGCTGATGTGGCGGCGGAACGGCGGCGGCTCGGCCGCGGAACGGCGTCCGAAAGGGCGTCCGAAACCCTGGGCGCGTCCGGAAGGCGATTTTGAAAAAGGCGCGGCGCGAGTTGGAGTTGGAGCAGATCGGCGCGGCGGCGGCGGCGGCGGCGCGCGCGCGGCGGCGGCGGCGGCGGCGGCGGCGGCGGCGGCGGCGGCAGCGGCCGCGCGGTCGGCAGTCGGCGCGCCAGCAGCCCGGCCGGCGGCGCCGCGCGGCGGCGGCGTCGGCGGGCCAGGGCGCGCGCGAGAGGCGCAGCGGGCGCGGGCGCGCGCGCGGCGCGCGCGCGCGCGCGGGCGGCGGCCATGTCTCTGGCGCGGTGGACGGCCGCGGGCCGCGCGGCGAACAACAGCGGGCCCGCCCCGTCGCGAGATGACAACCGGCATGCGCCGCGCGGGATCATGAGCAGGTTCACGGAGGAGGAGGTGCAGCGCATGGGCCGCGAGGCGCTGCAGCGCTTCCCGAAGCTCGTGGACTCGGCGGACGGCGCCATGCTGCGGTTCTCGACGCTGCTTCCGCCAGAAACTGGCAAGCAGCACCCGCTAGTGGCGCAGGGCGCCGCCGCCAAGCGCAACAAGCGCACCGTCAAGGTGGACGAGGAGGCGTGGGAGCGAGAGGCGCTGGAGCGCGTGCAGGTGCTCTGCCACTCGGTCGGCTTCTCGCTCATGGGCACGCCGGCGGAGCAGCTCGAGGTGGGCCACATCCTCGAGGATGTCTCGGACGGCGAGGACGACTCGGACTCGGACAACTCCTCGTACGCGGACCGCGCCGAGGATGCGGCGGCCGTTGCCGGCACCAAGTCCGGGGCCGCGACCCTCGCTGCCTCCGACGGCGGTGCTCCCCGGCCTCTGTCGGACCGCAGCTCGTCGTCCTCCAGCGGCACGGAGCCGCTTGCGAGCGAGCTGCCCGTGAGCCTCCTGGGCGGCGTGGTGGCGCCGCCCGGCGCGAGCGCCGGGAGCGCGGCGCCCAAGCGCGACTCCGTCGCGGCTGTCATCGACACAGCTTGGGAGAATGCCATCGCGTGGGGTGAAGAGGAGGACGACGAGTCGGAGGTTGCAAGGGCCACGACGGACAACGGCCCGGTCGCCGCGACTGTGCAGGCGTCCGCGTCGTCTGCGACGCGTCCACCGCAGCAGTCGCCGCAGGATCCAGGCGCACCGGCCAAGTCGTCCAAGTCGCCACCACCCAAGTCGCCAACCAAGGGCAAGGACGGCGGCAAGAAGCCCGCGGTGAAGATGTTGACGGTGGACGAGATGATCCGGCCGGTGGGCGGCGCGGCGGCGGCGGCGGCGGCGGCGGACGCGGCCAAGGGCGCCAACGGCGTCCCCAAGGTCGTGATCAAGGCCTCGCCCAGCAGCGCAGCCTCCAAGCCGGCGGGCAACGGCGCTGCGAGCACCGAGGCCAAGAAGCCGGACGCCATGGAGGAGGACTCGGACGACGAGGACGACGACATTGATTGGACGGGCGGCGCCGCGACCGCACCTGCGAACGGTGCCAAGGCGGTTGCGGCGAGCGCCGCGCAACCGGTGGTCGCGGCCGCCGCGGCCGCCGCGCAGCCCGCCGCTGCCGCGGGCGGAGGCGCCTGGGGCGCCCTCGTGGACGATCCTTTGGTGGCCGAGGCGCCCAAGCTGCGCGCCGAGGACCTGGCGATCGAGAAGCGGCTGCGCACGCCCATGAACCAGGAGTTGGCGTCGTGCGTGTGGCTGGACCAGGTGTGCTGGGATGAGAGTCTGCTGGACGACCGCGTGGTGATCGACACGTCGTTCGGCGCGCCCCTGGTCAAGTCTGCCAACGACACCGGCTGCCTGACGCGCGAGGAGATCGTGGATGCCTACGGCAATGACGTGCGGCCGGGCGCCGTGTTGGCGCGCGAGTTCATGGTGGTGGAAAAGAAGAAGAAGGAGGTCTTCGAGAAGGGATCCCTGGGTCTCAAGCAGCTCAAGAAGATCAGTAAGGACGAGCGGCGCACCAAGCTGCGCGTGAACGGCTACTTCCGCTTCATCGATGAGAAGAATGAGAGCAACAACGAGATGGGCCGCGGCATCAGCGAGCGGCTGCGGTGCCGCCGCCTGCCCAACATCCCGCCCAAGATCATCGTGCAGGAGTACAAGCCGGAGCTCAAGACGCTGGACGCGCGCCGGTTGCACCGGCCCGAGCTCATGATGGAACCCACAGCGCCGCTGGAGCTCAGCAAGCCGGGTGGCATTACCGCGGGCGTGGGCGGCGGCATCCGCCAGAATCGCAACCACTGGACGCGCGCCGACATTAGCGGCGCCACGGGCGCCGTCTGCCTTTTCGAGTACATGGAGGAGCGGCCGCCGCTCCTGTGCAACGTGGGCATGGCGTCGATGTTGTGCAACTTTTACCAGGCTGACAAGCCTACAGAGGACAGCTTCATCCCGCCGGCGCCGCCGGGCGGTGGGCGCACCGTGGTGCTGCAGCCGGGCGACCGCTCGCCGTTTTTTGCGATTCTGCGGCCCAAGGAGATTTATCCATCCATCGTGAACGACCTCATCGTGGCGCCGGTATGCGAGCACGAGGTGAGCAAGACGGACTTTTTGCTCGTGCGGCCCAAGCGGGCCAAGGGCGCCGCGCCGGGGCCCGGCGCCGAGGGCGGCTTCAAGGAGGAGGTCTACATTCGCAACATCAAGTCGCTCTACCTGGTGGGCCAGACCGAGCCGCAGCGCGAGGTCTTCCACCCGGGCACGGCCGAGACGCGCGCCAACAAGCGCGCCAAGATGCGCGACTTTTTGGATTGGTTCGTGGACTACCAGATCATTCGTCGCTTCAACCGCGAGCAGCGCAAGCGCAACACGCACCTGCAGGTGGCCTTGGACTCCAAGACGCTCGAGGGCATGTTCACCCTCATCGCGCCGGCCATCGTGCAAAAGTCCATCAAGCGCGTCGCGCATGTGAACCGGAACAAGGTCGTCCTCAACCCGGAGGCGGCCAGCAACCTGGACGACCTGCGCGACAAGATCTCGGGCCCGGGCATGTGCCAGTACGAGAGCCTGCAGGCCGGCCTGCAGAAGCTGCGCGACATGAATATTGTGCACACGGCCATGTGCGAGGTGACGCGCGTCATGCACGCGCAGGCCGTGCTCATGGACTTTTACCACCTCAAGGAGCGCGCCGCCTTTGCGCTCAGAGAGGCTGTGCGCTCCGGTGGCACGGCCGGTGTCGTGGAGGGCTCTCAGCACGAGCGCGACATCGCGCACCAGCGCAACGAGCTCCCGGCCGCGGCCCAGGAAGAGCTGCGTGCCGCGCAGTTCGTCGTTGATGAGCTGCAGCTCACGCCCTGGTACCTGACGCAGAGCTACCTAAACAACCGCCAGGCGGAGCAGCCCAAGCTCAAGCTCATGGGCCTCGGCAACCCGTCCGGCCGCAACGAGGCCATCAGTTATCTGCCGGAGTCGATCGAGGGCTCGATCCGCAAGGGCGCGCGCAACAAGTTCCGCCACCGCCTCAACGCGGGCGCCGCTGCCACGGCTGCCGCGCTCAGCGCCGTCAAGCAGGCCGACGCCGAGGATCGCCAGCAGGATAAGGAGGAGAAGAAGAAGCGCAGCGACCGCTACGGCGGCACCGAGCGCGATCTGCGCGGCCTCACGCTCGAGGCCGGCGCGAAGATCCTCTCCATCTTCGGCCACGACAAGGAGGAGATCGAGCTCCTCGACCGCTGGGACCGCATCATGCTCGTCGAGGAGTACGCCTCCGCGTATGGCGGCTTTGGCGGGCCCGGGGACGACATCTTCCTCACGGTCCTTTCCAAGTTCGCGCGTAACGCGCCCAAGCTCACGGAGAAGGACATTCGCGAGCGCGACGTTGTGCAGAAGCGCGTCAACGCGCTCTTCGAGAACCAGATCAAGGCCATCAGCCAGCACGAGCCGCCCGCTTACGTGCAGGAGGAGGAGAAGCGCCGCGAGCGCAAGGCGCGCAAGAAGGCCCAGCGCCGTCTGCAGCGCAAGAAGGCGAAGGACGGCGCCGGCGCAGACGGCGCCGGCGCGGACGGCGAAGATGCCGACGGTGAGGACGCCGACGACGACGCCGATGATGATGACGACGACGACGACGACGATGACGAGAATGAAGACGAGGATGACAACGAGAACGAAGATGAGGACGAGGACGAGGACGGCGGTGCCAAGACCAAGGATGCCGACGGCAAGACCACGGCCAAACAGGAGCAGGAGGACAAGGCGATTCTGGAGGATCTCGACAGCGACTCGGACTCGGACGACTCGGACGACTCGGACGCCAGCAGTGTCAACGAGGGGGGCGACGCGGTGGCGGCCAAGGACGCCAAGAAGACGAAGAAGGCCGCCGATGGCAACGCCAAGGTCAAGGCCACGGCCGAGGCCAATGCCAATGCCAGCGCCAACGCCAACGTCAAAGCCGCCGGCAAGGCGTCCAAGAAGGCCACCAAGAGCACGGACTCGGACGATGACTCGGACGAGAGCGACGACAGCGACGACGGCGGCGACGCCGGCCTGGATCTTTTCAAGCAGAGTCTGGCTAATCCGTCGCAGGCGGGCGGTGGCATGGGCGGCAATGACAAGGGCGGGCCGGGTGGCAAGAGTCAGGGAGAGGAGCACCAGCTTGAGCTCTTCACGAAGATGCTGTCCAACAACAAGCCGAGCGAGGACGAGAAGCGCAAGACCGAAGAGATCCTCAAGGCCGCCGAGGCACGCGCCAAGCTGCGCCAAATCCCGGAGACTTTGCCGGGCCAGCCGCCTCCGTCGCAAAAATTGCAGATCGTGCGCCGTACCGTCATTACCAACCTCCCCAACGGCGACACTGAGGTCAGCGTCGTTTACATCAAGTCGGCCGACGTCGTGCGGCAGGTGCGGGAGGAGATCAAACGCCGCGATGATGTGCTCGAGAGCTCCCGCCGCATGATCCGCCCGGCGCTCGACAGCAAGGCGCGCTCGCGCGTCGTGCCGGCGCCCAAGATCACCGAGCACGACCGCATTGAGGGCAAGAGGCGCTACGAGGAGTACCAGGCCAACCGCCGCAAGTACGGGCCAGAGTGGCCGCTTTCGATCAGTTGCGAGGGCGACCAGAAGCGCTACCGGACCTGCTCCTTGCCCGGCCACGTCAGCAACGCGAAGATCTGCCCCTTGAGCTACGTCGAACTCAAGGACAACGACCAGGTCAAGATGAAGGGGCTCAAGCTCACCATCATGAACAGCAGCAGCCAGGCCCTGCCCGTCAGTCGCATCAGCAATCGCACCGGCGTCAAGAGCTTCTTGCAGCAGCGCAAGCGTCAGCGCGAGGGCGGCGGCGGCGGCGGCGGCGGCGGAGGCGGAGGCGACGGCGGCAGCAAGTCCAGCAAGCGTCAGAAGCGTGGTGGCACACGCCGCGTTGGACCCATCGCCGACCTCAACGAGAAGCTCCTGCTCGTCTGGCAGCAGCTGTACAAGATGCCCGAGGCTGCCATCTTCCAAAAGAAGGTCAACAAGATCCAAATCCCCCAGTACTACGATGTCATCAAGAAGCCCATGTACCTCAACCGCATGAAGGCCAAGATGGAGGGCCTCCAGTACAGCTCGCGCGCCGATTTTTTGAACGACCTCCAGCTCATGGTAAACAACTCTGCCACCTTCAATGGCGCGGAAAACGAGATCACGCGCAAGGCGCGCCTCCTCAAGACCACCGCCGAGGATCACTTTGCCCGCGAGGCAGACACCTACGCGCAGATCGAGAAGCAGGTCGTCGAGTCTGACGGCGCTCACTCGGAGGCGCCCGCCGCGGCTGCGCCTGTCGCGCAGCCTGCCAAGCGCCGCAAGACGAACTCCCTCTTCAAGAACATGTCCAAGCCGCCCACCTCCATTCCAGGCGCGGCCGGCGCCAGCTTTTCGTCCTCGAACAAGCCGCAGCTCGTCTCGCAGAGCTCCATGAACAGTTTCGACCCCTTCGCCGACGACATGGCCGCGCCCTCCGCCACGCCGGGCAATGACTTCTTCAGCAACATTTCAGCCTCGCCAAGCCCCAGCCCGGACATGCCCAAGCCCAGCCCCTCCCCCGGCATGTCTTCCTTCCCGCTGCCCTCGCCTTCCCCTGGGCCCGGCACCACGCCGCTCCCGGTGCCCAGCCCGGAGGCCACCAGCGATCTCTTCAATATCGAGCTCAACAACGCCGTTGAGGTCGAGGAAGAAGAGGAGGAGGAAATTATCTAAGCTTCTTTCTCTTTTACCAGACCAGAAAACTAAAACTGAAAACACAGACTCTGCAAGCGGCTCAGCCGATCGATTGAAAAGCAACAACAACAACAACAACAAAAGGATGGACATTTCGTCGACAGGTACATCCCCAAATTGCCGCTGCCGCAAGTGTAGTCCGAACTTGAGGTCAGCTGATTCCAAACGACAACAACAACAACAACAAAATGATGGACATTGCATCGACAGGTGCGGCAGGTACAGTCCGAACGCGAGGTAAGCCACCGCACGCTGGCCGCCGATCAAGTTTGACTCGATTAATCGGAGGCAAGGGCGTGTTGTCGTTGTGCAAAGTGAAGGGCGCCACAGTAGTTGTGCAGCCCCACTACAGTCATGGTCGCCACGGCCACGTGAACGGTGGTGGTATCGACAAGTATGGAATCACAGACGCTTGACACGTCCCGGTGGCCCTGCACTACGGCACTTGGAAAAAAAAAACTTGGTCGCAACCCTGGTACACACGTGTTCGTTACGTGCCAAAATTGCAGTGCAGGAGCTGTGGTTTGGAGAACCAGAGCTTCCCGCGGCCATCATGGTGCGACACACCGCAATGCGGGGCTCAGCCAGAGAGTAGCCGGGAAGGTTTGCGACAGGCGAGCAAGCTGATCCAGACGAGCAGGCTGAGCCGGCTGAGCTAGGCGAGCAGACTTCTCTCGACATTCTTGCGCTACGCGCGCTGCATCGCCGCTTGTTCGAGGGGGGCGAAAGCGAAAAAGGAGGATGGCGTCCGCCGGGGCGGGACGCGAGGAGCTTGGCGCTAGCCGCGGCATGGACCTGCAGATCAAGGCAATCGGGCGGTCGCCGACGTCGCCGACGTCGCCAACTTCTACGCGCTCGGTGTCGCGAAAGGTGGATGACATCAAGACAGGCGAGCGCTTCGCTGCGGTGACCTCGCCCAAGTCGCCCGGGGAGCGCGCCAAGGCGTTCCTGGACGGCGTCGCGGCCGGCAACGTTGATGAGGCCTTCGAGGAGATCCAGCGCACGGGCGCAGCCGCCATGCGCCGGGGCTCCCTCGCGGCGCTGCAGACGTCGGTGATGGATGTGCGACGCAGCCAGCGCGACCTCTTCCACAATCTGAGGGAGTTTCATACCATGAGCGAGAACGTGGAGGAATCGATTGACAATAATCTGCGGCGCTTCTCGATTGCTCAGGCGGTGGTGAACCGCATGCAGACCCGTTCAAGCGGCGCTCAAGCCAAGAACTTCGTGCGTGGCTCGAACGAATACCAGAACTGGGAGCGTCTACGGGTGCACTCTTCCGCGATTGCGGACAAGGTGCGCAAGGCCAAGCTCCAGGAGGAGGTCCAACGCACCAAGGAGCGTCTTGGCCAGGCCCCACCTGCGGCGCATGTGCACATGCGACGAGCAAGTATCAATTGACCGAGCGCATCACCTGTGTTGCCTTTCGTCATTTCCCGACACTGCCTAGCTAGCTAGTAGGCCCCCAAGGGCCGTCCTAGGTAGGGCTGAGCCTTCTCTCCTGCGCGCGCTGAGCCTTCTCTCCTGCGCGCGCAGTCGATCGATCCATTCATCCATCCATCCACCGATCTGCAGAGATAGCACTCCTTCCCTCTCCATCATCTTCTTTTGCTGTTGAATGTGAATGCGACGATGTCAAGATGAGATTTGGGCACAAGCAAGAAGGACACGAGAGGAAAAGAGAGGAAGGGAGAGGGATTCATGGGGTGCAGGCGCTGGCTGAGAGGTCCGCGCAATTAGTGTACAGTGTCCTTGGGGCCGAGGCGCGACTTGGTCACGAGAAAGGGCGACTCGGGCTGCGTGAGGCGCGGCGGCGTCGGCATGTGGGTGGGCACGGCGCCAGAGCGCACGTGGGTAGGCAGAGGCCGCGCCTTGGTCACGAGGGACTTGCGGTACTCGCGGATCTCCTCCTCCTCCTGGAGGCGCTTGAGCTCCTGCTCGCGGAGCTTCTCCTCCTCCTGAAGGCGGAGCTTCTCGTTGACGCGCTGGTCGTACTCGCGGCGGCGCTCGGCGCGGTTGTCGCTCTCGAGGTTGAACTCGCAGATGCCCGAGACGCGGCCGGGGAGCACGGGGGAGAAGCCCTTGCCGTACGTGCTCTTGGGCACGTGGCGCGCCCTAAACTGGTGGCGCATGCGCTCCTCGTCGGCCTCGCGAGCGAGGCGCATCTGGAGCTCCTCGCGGTAGGCGATGGAACGGCGCAGCGCCATGGGCGTGTGCGGCTCGGTGAGCGGCTTCTCGCTGGCGAGCACGGCCGGCTCGCTGACCGGAACAGTGATGGGGCGCGCCTTGAAGTGGCGCTTGCGCTCCTCCTCCTCCTGCTCGCGACGCAGCGCCTCCTCGCGCTTGCGCACGGCCTCCTCGTGGCGGCGCAAGCTCTCGAGCTCGAACGGCTTCACGTCGGCGTGCGCGCGCGGCTCGACGAGGGCAAACTGCGGCGGCTTGCTAAAGTCCGGCATGGGCCGCGCGTGGAAGGGCTTCACCTCCGGGTCGGTCTTGACCGAGCTCGGCGTCAGCGGGCGCGTCGCGGCGCGCAGGTCCGTGCGCAGCTGGAAAGGCCGCACGTGCTCTGGCTTGGGCTTGGGCGCAGCGTGCTCAGCGCTGGAAGCGCCGTCGAGCGTGGCGCGGCGAGCGCGCGTCTTGACTTGCTGCTGCTGCTGCTGCTCGGGGAGCGGGTCGTTGAGGTGACGGCGCGTGATGCGCTCGTCAGTGAGGAACTTGGGCTCCTGCGGCACAACGGGCGCCTTCTTGGCCACCTTGGGCACGCCGAGCTCGCCGTTGCTGTGCAGGACGTTCTCCGGGAGGGGGCGCGCCTTGAAGGGCTTGCGGCTCTTGAGCTCCTCCTCCTCGATCTCCGCCTGCGACTTGACGTGGTGCGGCCGGATGCGCTCGTCCGAACGGAAGCGCACCTCGACGGGCTCGGTAAGGTGCATGGGCTCCTTCTTGGGCAGCTGCACCTCCTTCTTGTAGCGGAAGCGCGCCGGCGTCTTGTGCGAGAAGTTGTGCACGAGCGAGGCCATGGATTGGAAGGCCGGCGCCGCGTCGCGCGGGTCCTTGCCGCCGTGGCGCGCGGCGATGCGCTGGTCCGTCTGGAACTTGGGCCCCGACGCGCGCGTCAGCTTGACCGGGCCCTTGCCCACGGCCGTGGGCCGCTTCTGCTGCGCCGCGCGCTTGGCGGCACCGGCCTCCGGGATCTCCTTCGCGCCAAAGCGCTTGCTCGTCGTGAAGGCGGGCGTCTCCGGCTTGGTAAGCACGGGCCGATCCAGGAGCGCAGGCGGCTCGTTCGCGAGCCGATGTGCGCGCGCAATCACCTCCTCGCGCGCGCGCTGCGCCGCCTCCTGCTCGCGCTTTGACCGCTCCAGCTCCAGCGTCGTGCTGTCTGCCACGGGGGCGCGCCGGTACCGGCGCGACGTGCTAAAGTGGGGAGACTGCGGCTCGGTGAGCCGCGACGGCCCGGTCCGCGTCGCGCTCACACTGCGCGTGTTGCCGCGCAGGGCGGCGCCCGCGCCGGCGGCGCCCGTCTCCTCTGGCTGGTGCTTGGAGGCCCACGTTGTCGTGGGCAGCAAGTACGAAGGCGTCTGGCCGCGCCGCCGGGGTGCGCCAATGGCGCTGCGGTTGCTGCGCAGGCTGTCGCTGCGCTCCTGCGACGCACGACGCGTGATGGACCGCCCGCGTCGCTGCTGCTGCTGCTGCTGCTGCTGCTGCTGCTGCTGCTGCGGAGCCGCGCCCTTCTTGTCGTCGCCTCCAGAGGGGAGGGCGCCAGCTGACGACGTGCTGAGCCGCGGGATGCGCGACTCCGCGGCGCCCGGCGGCGGCGGGACGGCGAACTGCTGCAGCGGCTGCGCCTGCGTCTCCGCGGCCTCGACGTCATTCGCCTTGAGCTCTACAACAGGCTGTGCCTTGACAGCGGCGGTGGGCTTGGCAAGCTTGGACGCGACGGTGGTGGGCTTGGCAGCCTGCGCCCGCGTCTTGGTCTTGGACTGCGGGCTGGCCTTGGCGGCCGCCTGTTGCGCCACCAGGAAGCGCGCCTTGGTCACATCCTGAATGGAGTGCTCCTGCTGCTGCTGCTGCTGGAACTTGGCCTGAACCGCAAGCGCCTTGGCAGACGGCTGCTTCTGCTTCTCCTGCGGCTTGGGCGCGACGGGCGGCGTCATGGCCCCCGCGACCATGGTCTGCTGCTCCGGCTCGGCCTGCTGCTCCAGGACGAGCTCATCCCGAAGCTCCTCCTCGTCGTCCTGCAGCTGATCCTCCTCATGCTGCTGATGAGACTCTTCGGCCTCGCTCAAAAAGGACGCGGCCTCAGGGCTGACGCCTGCGTCAACCAGGTCGAGCTGCTCCATGGCCGCCACGACAGCCGCGTCGGTGAGGTCGAGCTGGTCCACGTCCTCCTCGGCGCCGCCCTCTACGTCGTCCTCGTCGTCCGGAGGGCTCAGCAGGTCCGGTACGGGAGACTCCTGCGAGAGCGCCGCGCCAGGCAGCTTCATCTCGTCCACCACGACCTCGTCTACGACGAGCTCCTCGCCGCCCAGGAGGAGCTCCTCCTCCTCCTCTTCGTCCCCATCCTGGTCGTCGAGGGCATCGCTGTTGCCCTGCCGCTGTTGCAGGGCCGCCGCCTCGGACATTGGCGTGGATGACTGAAACGGCGCGCGGCTCTTCTTGGCCAGGCTGCGGTCGGCGCTCATGTTGAGCTGGTTCGGGCAATTCTCATCGCCGGCGGCGTCGTCCCCCGCGCCGCTGCCGCCCCCCAGCTTCTCCGCGACGGCCTGCTTCCAGCTCTCCGGCAGCGCGCTGTCCTCCACGACCGTGTCGTTGCGCACCGCGAAGTAGTTGTCGCTGTTCGACACCTCGCTGAAGCAGTCGTCGTCTCCCTCCGCGCCAAAGTCCGTGAACTGCGGGCAGTCGAACTCGTACCTCTCGTCGCGCTCCTCCCGCGTCTTGGCTCCGCTCGCCGTCGCCGCCGCCGCGCCTGCCTGCGCCTGCGTCTCCATGCTCGCCGCGCGCGCCGGCGCCCCGCGCGGCCGCGTCTACCTCCTGCTCTCCCTCCTCCTCCTCAAGGCAAACCGCCGCTCGCCGAGCACAGCCCGGCCCGCGCGCCGCGCCGCGCCGCGCCGCGCCGCCGCCCGCGCCCGCCGCCCGCCGCCTCGAGCGCCGCAGCACGCGCCGTCGCCGCCGCGCGCCGCGCGCCGCGCCGCGATGCCGGTCTGCCGCGCCGCCGCCGCCCGCCGCCAGTTTTGAATTCGAACAGTTTTCGAATTCGAATTCGAATTTGAATTTCCTCTCCTCTCCGGCCAGAACCGTGCAACCGCCGCCGGGGGTCCGCCTGCGCGTCCCCGCGCGCGCGCCCGCCGCCTGTCCCGAGGGGCGAGCAGGCGCCGCGGCGCCAACTGGCGCGCCGCTGCCGTCTCTGCCCCCCGGCGCCGCGAGGCGGTTTCTCGCGCCGGGGCGCCTTAAGCGCCGCGGTCCAGACAGGGCGCCGGAAGAGGGGCGTAAGGGGGGAGGCGGGTTCCGCGCGGTTCGGTGAGGCGGGGAAGCGGGCGGCGGCGGAGAGCAGAGGATCGAGGGAGCCTCAGGGAGGCATGGAGGAGTGAATCAAATCAAATCGAAGGCGCGAGGCTGCCTGCGGCGGCGAGAAGCAGGCCGAGCGAGGGCGGGGCGGCGAGCTGCAAGCAGCCTTGGCGCGCGCTGGCAGCGGCAGCGGCGGCGCCCGCGCGGAGCTCGGCGATGCGCGTCTTTCAAGTTTCATGGAGGTCCATGGACAGCGGCTACGGTTACGGAGGCGTGGGGGAGCGCGCACAAGGCGGTGGAGATGGAGGAGGGACGCAGGATCGCCGAGCGCAGGAAGGGAGGCGCGCCGAGAGCGAGACTCGACGCGGGATGGCGGCTTGCGGCGCCAGACCGGCTGCACGTACGCTTGGAACTTCGGATGACTTGCTCGGCTTTCGCCAAGGCGTGAGCGAGGAGGTCTTGGGCGACGGCTCAGGGAGGGAGGGCCGAGCGCCGAGCTGGCCTGGCTGTGGAGCGAGCAGCGCGCTGCGTTGGCAAGGTGCGGTGCCGGCGGTACGGCGCAGTATTCATTGCCAGGTGAAACGCACAGCACTGCTCGCGCTGCAGTGCGGGCGCACCGCCTCCCCGCCCACGGAACACGGCACATGTCCCCTCGGTCTGGACCGAGGACGAGGCAGTGAAGCCTCGGCGCTCGCTCACTGTCAGTGCAGAGTGAGCAATGGGACCTTGTCTTGTGGCAGTGCGGCCGGGCCTGGCACGGGCCTTGGTAAACAAGCGACAGTTATCGACGTCAACGTAACGGTCATTGCGGTCCCAGGTGAGCCTGAGCTGAGCGAGAGCCTGAATCACGGCGATTAATTCCGACCGGGATTTTCGTGGCACGAGCCACGTGTGGCCCAATGCTTGTACCCGAATACCGAGGCCCCGCGCCCAGTCATGTGCGCTGCCAGTAGCTCAGCTGAGATTGGCATTGCCGAAAGGGATTGCACTCCATTTCATCAACCAGAGGGCACCGGGCAATGCAGGCGTGCAGCTGGTACCAAACCTTGCTTGGACTTCACTATTGAAGGCCATGGCGCACGTGGCGCCGTACAAGGCACACGCACGTGGAGCGACCACACTTGGCACACTTGGCACACTTGGCGCACTCGGCGCACTCGCTGCAAACGCACAAGGTTGCGCAGGCGGTTCACCCAAGCTGGATGAGCTGACTGTGAAGTGTTCTCTTGTGCAGCTCTACTGGAATTGGGCGTCACGGGCCGAGCCAGGCTTTCAAACTGCGATCAACCTACTTCACGGCTTGTGAAGTTATCCTTGCAGCGACCCAGGCACTATTTTTCTGACACGGACGTTCTCTCGCACCGATTGTAATAAAGAATGTGTTCCTAACACCAGCAACAACCGTGTCAGCGCCTCTTCTCCCTCACACCACTCCCTTGCCAAGTGGTGGGCCGAAGTCACGGACGTGCCGCGGTCTCGAAGCACCAAAGTCTGTCTCAACAAGTGACAATAACAGCCAAGCCTTGTGAAGAACTCACACGTGCAGAAGCACCCTTCCTCGCGCCGTGCGCCTTCACCTCCAATCTCCTCTCCAACGTTGTAGTAGAGCTTGAGCATGCAGGCTCACCCTCGATCTGGACGGGACACCCGGCATCCGTGCGCGCCTTCGTTGACTCAGTCGCTGACAGGAAATCGCGAGCTCGGGTGCGACGAGCCAGGGTCCATGGGGTCGCGCCTGGCCGCGAGGGGCTCCGCCTCGCGCCCCTCGCGCCGCCTCGCCACGGCCCGCCACGCCCCGCCAGGGCTGGAGGGCGCGCAGTTGTCCCCCGCCTCACCTCGCGCGTTTAGGCTGATGAAGGTCCTCCCTCCTGCCCCACGCCACCACGGCCGCCACGCGGCGCGGCGGCGGCAAAGCCCGAGAGCGCAGGCGGCGGCGCGTCGGGCGGCGCGTCGGGCGGCGCGTCGGGCGGCATGGCGGGTCCGGCTGCGCCCGACGCGGCGCCGGACGCGGCGCCGGACGACAGCGGCGCGCAGCTGGCCGGGCTGGCGCTCAACGCCGCGGCGCTCTTTGCGGCGGCGGCGTGCTGCCGCGCGGGGCGCAACGTGGCGGCCAGGCGCGAGCGCGCGGCGACGGCGGAGGCACTGGATGTGTCGTTCTGGAGCATGCTGTGGTTCGGCTTCTCGGTGTCCATGGTGGTGTACAACAAGTGGCTGCTGCACAGCTGGCAAGGCGGCTTCGACTTTCCCGTGGCCATCACGGTGGTGCACATGGTGCTCAAGTATGTGCTGTCGCTGGTGGTGGTGCGCGCGAACTCTCTGGCCATCCCGGAGATCCCGAGCTCGGTCTGGTGGCTCTCGGCCGTGCCGGTGGGCGTCGCGACGGCGCTGGACGTGGCCGCGAGCAACGCCTCGTACGTGTACGTGAGCGTGACGTTCTACACCATTGTCAAGAGCTCAAGCCTCGTCTTCACCTTGTTTTTCTCCATTCTGTACAAGCTGCAGAGCTGCAACGTGAACGTCATGGTGGCCGTGCTGGTCATCTCGGCAGGCGTGGCGCTTGCGTCCTTGGGCGACGTGGAGCTCAGCGTCGTCGGGCTGCTGCTCGTGCTGGGCTCCTCCTCTGTGGGCGGTTTCCGCTGGACGCTGACCCAGGTGCTCATGAAGCAGATCCGCTGCAGCCTGGACGCTATTCTGACCATCTACCTGATCTCGCCCGCCTCTGCGCTCTCGCTCGTACCGCTCGGACTTTGGGTCGATGGGCCGCGCCTGTGGAGCTCCAAGTTCCTCGGGCCGGACTTGCTGCCGCTCACGCTGCTCAATCTGCTCTTGAGTGGCATCTTCGCCTTTTCAATGATCCTCGTGGAGCTCGAGCTCCTCCGCCGCACGTCGCCTGTCACGGTCGGCGTGATCAGCTACATCAAGCAGCTCCTGCAGATTGCCCTCTCCGTGGTGCTCTTCCACGACGTGCTCAACCCACTCAACGTCCTGGGTTTCTTCCTCACAATCGTCGGCATGGCTGGCTATGCGTATGTGAAGCAGCGCGAGCGCGCTCATGCCGCCGGAGCGCACTATCACGCCACCGCCATCGACGAGGAAGGCCTCTTCACATTCGACGAGACCGGCTTCGAGGACGAATACGACGATGCGCGCAGCCTGTCTGGGTCTGACTTTGGCCTTATCGCCGATGCGCACGTCTCGCCCATGAAGACTGTGAACGCGGGCGGGCACTGACTGTGACCAGCTTGTCTCCTGTTTTGGTGTGTCTCGACTGTGAGTGATCTTCATTGTGACAGCCCGACTCAGGCGAGAGCGGCGGCGCGCTGGCGGCGAAGACGGCAGTGGCGGCTGCGGCGGCTGCGGCGCGGCTGCGGCGGTGCACGCATTTGATGTTGTGAGTCTCGGTCAATTGCAGCAATCGTGGTGGACGCTGATGCTGCAGATTGGACGCCCTGTCAGCTTACAGAACACATTTTCCACGCGCGATCTAGCCTTTTAGGATGTGTCTTTATCTTCATGCAAGGAGCTTGATCATGAAATCTTGGTTTTGTAAAGAAAGTGGGTGGTAGCTCTGGAACTCGCAATCGCACTCGAACCCGCGAGTGGTAGGGGTCGGCTTTTTGCTTAGGCGCTGTCGTAGGCGAGGTTAGAACCAAGCCACTTCTCGACGTACTCAACGGACTCGCCCTTGCGGTCGGCGTAGCTTTGGACCTGGTCCTTCTGGATCTGGCCGACGGCAAAGTACTCCGCCGAGGGGTGCGCGAAGATGAGCGCAGAAACACTCGAGGCGGGTACCATGCTGTAGCTAGAGGTGAGCGTCATATGGGCATTGCTCTCGGCCTCGATAAGGTCCCAGAGGAAAGCCTTTTCGGTGTGGTCAGGCTGCGACGGGTAGCCGGGCGCCGGGCGGATGCCGTCGTACTTGATCTTGAGGAGGTCCTCGTGCTTGAGGGCCTCGGCCTTGGCGTAGCCCCAAAGCTCGACGCGGATGTCGCGGTGCAGCTTCTCAGCGTAGGCCTCCACGAGGCGGTCGCCAATGGCCTGCACGAGGATTCCGTTGAAGTCGTCGTTGTCGGCCTTGTACTTGTTGGCGAGCTCCTCGACGCCGTGGCAGGCGACGGCCATGCCACCGATGAAGTCATCATGGCCAGAGGGGGCAATAAAGTCGGCCTGGCTGAACATGTTGGCAGCCTCGGTCTGCGCCTGCTGACGCAGCATGCAGAGCTTGCCGCGCTCGACGGTGCGGGTATCGTCCTCGTAGATGACGACGTCCTCCCCGTCGTCGCTGCGGTTGGCCGGGAAAATGCCGTAGGTGCCCTCGAGCCAAAGCGACTTGTCGGCCATGATCTTTTGCAGCATGGCCTGAGCCTCGTCAAAGAGCTTCTTCGCCTCGGCACCCACAGTCTTGTCGTTGAAGATCTTCGGGTAGCCGCGGTTCGGGTAGCGGCCGCGAAGCTCAAAGGTGTGGAAGAAGGGGCCCCAGTCAATGTACGGGATGACCTCCTCGATCGGGCAGGTCGGCGCCTTGCGCGCGCCAGTGCCGGCGCTGGGCGCGGGCGCGGGCGGCTGCTCGTCAAAGTCGATCTTGAAGCGCTTCTCCTTGGCGACGTCGAGCGAAAAGAACTTGCGCTCCTCGAGGCCGGCGTAGTAGTCCTCGACGATGTCCACGTACTCCTCCTGAATCTCCGCAACGAAGTCCGGCTTGTCGTCCTCGGACAGGAGCGACTGCACAACTGTGACGGCGCGGCTGGCGTCCAGCACGTGGATGACCGGGTGCTCGGGCGTGGCGTAGTGCGGTGCGATCTTGATGGCCGTGTGGCGCTTGCTGGTCGTGGCGCCACCGATCAGGAGCGGCACGTCAAGACCGGCCTTCTTCATCTCCTTGGCAACCGTGACCATCTCGTCGAGACTGGGCGTGATCAGGCCCGACAGACCCACGGCGTCGACCTTGTGCTCCTTGGCCGCCTTGACGATGTCGTCGCAGGCAACCATGACACCCATGTCGATGACGCGCACGGCGTTGCAGCCGAGGATGACGGCCGTGATGTTCTTGCCGATGTCGTGCACGTCGCCGGCCACGGTGGCGATCAAAAAGGTGCCCTGCGAGACCTCGTCCGGGTCCGCGTCTTCCGGGTTGATGCCCATCTTGCGAAGGTTCTCATCCTTCTCTGCCTCGATGAAGGGCTCCAGGTACGCGACGGCCTTCTTCATGACGCGCGCCGATTTGATGACCTGCGGGAGGAACATCTTACCGGCGCCGAAGAGGTCGCCGACAATGCCCATGCCGTCCATGAGCGGACCCTCGATCACCTCGAGCGGCTTGTCCGAGGCGAGGCGCGCCTCCTCGACGTCCTCGTCAATGTGCTTGGTGATGCCATTCACCAGCGCGTGCGAGAGCCGCTCCCTGACCGGCTTGGCGCGCCAGTCCGTCGGCTTGGCCGCGGCCGCGGCCGCGCCGCCGCCCTCCTTGAGCTGCTTCAGACGCTCACGCTCACGCTGCGTCGCCTCCAGCATGCGCTCGGTCGCGTTCGGGGTCTTGTTCAGCACCAGGTCCTCGCACAGCTCGCGCAGGTCCGGCTCCACCTCGTCCGCGCCCAGCAGCTCACCCGCGTTCACGATGCCCATGTCCATGCCAGACTCTAGAATGGCGTGCTCCAGGAA